>JASDQU010738928.1:35651-47744 GCA_032191745.1 Picea mariana
CACTTTGTTCCAAGTCTCTCACCTCAAATACTCCCCTAAGTTTCATCCCATACAATATTTGGAACGATATCTTCCTAGTGCTCCTATTTGGTGAGTCATTGTATGCAAATTCTGCTTGTGACAGAATCTGATACCACTGATTATGGTTCTCGGTGACCAAACTCCTCAATGCGTTCCCCAAACTTCTATTTACCACCTCAGTCTAACCATTTTTCTGAGGTTGATAGGATGAGATGAAGGAAAAATCTGTCCCTAACTTCTTCCATAGCGTTCTCCAAAAATGACCAACAAATTTTGTGTCTCTATCTGAGACAATGCTTTTGGGTAGGCTGTGAAGTCTCACAACTTCCTTAAAGAACAGATTTGCAACATGTGTTGCATCACTGGTCTTTTGGAATGGGATAAAGTGTGACATATTTTAGAATCTATCCACCACCACAGATATGGAATCGCATCCTCTTTGTGTTATTGGCGGTCCCAACACAAAATCCATGCTTATTGCATCCCAAGGCCTGTCCCGTATGGGAAATGGTTGATACGATCCAATGTTTTGTCTTTTACCTTTTGCATGTTGGCATATTCTACATCTGTTCACAAATTTTATCACATCTGTTCTCATACCTGGCCAATAGTATGAACTGCTCAACTGTGCAAATGTCTCATCATGGCCAAAATGTCTAGCCAATTCTCCACTATGTTTTTCCTTCAAAAGTTTATCCCTCATTGAGCATTTTGGTATGCACAATTGATTGACCTTGAACAACAATCCCTCATGAATCATATACTTTATCCATTGGCTCCTATCTCTCAGCACAGGATTCATGCATGATTTGTATACTTCCTTGAAATCTAGATCATCATTGTACATTTCCTCAAGTTGTTCAAACCCTAAGGTCTTTACCTGAAATTCCTGCAGAGTCAAACATCTCCTGCTCAATGCATCAACAACTTTGTTAGCATTCCCAACAATATGTTTTATGAAAAAAGTGAAATTCTTCTTATACTCAATCCACTTCGCATGCCTCTGATTCAATTTTTCCTGGTTGGTTATAAATTGTAAATCTTGGTTATCGCTATACAAGAAAAATTATTGTGGGACAAGGTAGTGTCTCCATTTCTTCAGGACTTGGATTATGGCATAAAAATCCTTGTCATAGGTGGAGTATTTTCTCTTAGTCTCATTCATCTTCTCACTGAAATAAGAAACAGGTCTATTGTTCTGCCTCAAAACTCCCCCAATTGCAATGCCACTTGCATCACATCTCACCTGAAACGTCTTCTCAAAATTTGGCAAGACTAGAATTGGTTGCTCTGTTACTTTATTTTTAAGTGTATTGAATATTTTCTCGGCCTCCTTTGTCCATTTAAAAGACTTGTGCCTCTTCTTCACTGTATCCATCATTGGTGCACAAATTCCACTGAAATCTCTGATGAACTTCCTATAGAAACTCGCTAATCCATGGAAGTTTCTTACCTCAAACATGTTCCTTGGTGATGGCCATTCTTTGATTGCTTTCACCTTCTCTGGATCCATCTTCAATTCATTTCAAGAGATCACAAAACCCAATTAAATGAGTTATGTATTCATAAAAGAGGACTTCTTCAAGTTTATCAACAGATTTTCAGACTGTAGTCTCCTCATCACCAGTGTCAGGTGCCTTAAATGATCCTCTTTAGTCTTGCTAAAGATCAGTATATCATCTAGATACACCACCACAAACTTGGCAATGAAATATTTTAGTATTTCATTCATGAACCTCATAAAAGTACTCGGGGCATTAGTTAAGCCAAATGGCATGACAAGCCACTCATACAAGCCTTCATTTGTCTTAAAGGTTGTCTTCCACTCATCACCTTCTCTCATTCTGATCTGGTGATATCCACTTTTCAAATTGATCTTAGAAAATAAATTTTCCCCACTTAAACAGTCCATCAAATCATCTATTCTTGGCAAAGGGGATCTATACCTGATAGTGATCTTGTTGATGGCTCTCAAGTCTCTACACATTCTCCATCCTCCATCTTTCTTTGGACTCAACATAGTTGGCACTGCGCATGGACTCAATCTCTCTCTGACCAAACCCTTGTCTAACAACTTCTGGACCTGATTCTTTACCTCCTCATTCTCTCGAGGTGTCATTCTGTATGCCACTTTGTTTGGTAGACTTTCTCCTGGTATCAAATCAATATGATGGTTGATACTTATGATGGGTGGTAATGAGTTAGGCAGCTCATCCACCACTATGTCGCAAATATTTTCCAACAATTCCTAAACTTCTTCAAGCAAATCATCCATCAAAGTAATAGTAAGGATGACTATGGGTTTCCTCACCACAACAAAATGCATCTTCTGTTCTTTCTTAACTTCTTTCAGGAGTTATGTCCCACTCATGAGAAGTATGCTTGTGTTGGCTTCCCTTTTCACTTTCTTCTCCTCTATTGGCAACAGCATGTGTGTCCTACCATTCTTCTCCAAGGTGTATGTATTCTTCCTCCCATCATGAATGACATTCATGTCAAACTTCCATGGTCTTCCCAAAAAAATATGGCATACATCCATGGGAATTACATCACACAGAATTTCATCTCTATATCCTCCTATCTTAAATTCAACCAAGCATTGTTTAGTAACCATTACCTGGTGTCCTTTCTGCAACCATGAGACTTTATATGGCTCTGGTTGAGCAGTTGTCTCCAACTCCAATTTCTCCACCATCTCCATGGATACTAAGTTATTAATGCTCCCACTGTCAAGTATCACCTTACATACTTTGTCTTTAGTCTTGCAAGCTGTCCTGAATAGATTGTTCCTCTGTAATGGCTTTTTAACTTCTACCTCTTGGTTTAAGAGAACCTTTCTCATCATCAGGGATGTTCCATCCTTTGCTCCCTCTGCTTCAACATTCCCTATTTATGCTTCTGAAATGTGAGCTTCTCCTATGTCTTTCTTTTTCTCGGGGAATTCCCAAGACATGTTCTCTGTCTTTCCACAGGCATAACATCTTATTCCTCCTCTCCCTCTTCCTCTAGAAGATTTTCTTCCACCACCCTTTCTTCCTCGAGAACTTCCTCCTCTTTCCGAGTGACTGTGTGGAGTTTCAGCCTCGTCTTTGGAACTATGCACCTTGTCATGCGAAACTCCCTTGCCTTTGTTCGGGGATGAGATTTTACCTCTACCTCGTTGGATTTGCTTTCTAGCCAACTTCTCTTCTTCCTTCAACTCAAACTGATAATCATCCTCCACTGTCCTTACCGACATCATGCTGAGCTCATCCTAGATTTCGTACCTCAGTCCATTCATATACCTGGAAACTTTTTCTCTGTCCCGCTCTCTTTGTCCAACTCTGATGTTTAGCTTGTAGAAATCCTATGTGTATTCTTTGACTGTCATACTCTTGTCTCTTAGGTTTTGCAGCTTCCTGAACAGATTGATCTGATAATATTTGGGCATGAGTTTAGCCTTCATCTTGGCTACCATTTTGTCCCAATTATTTATCTTTTGTTTGTCTCTACTTCGCCTCTCAGCCTGCAGTTCATCCCACCACAGTGTTGCATTTCCTTTAATCCTGGTGACAACATGTCTCACCCTTTTCTCCCCATTGAAATCTTCATAATTGAATTATCTGTCCATGGACCTTATCCAATCCAACAGTTCTTCAGCATCCAAATTGACTTCATACATCGGGACCTCTATCTTGGCTCTAGCTCCCAATCTAACAACTTCTCTTAGCAAGAATTCTTTGGAAACGTGTTCCCTTGCAACTTCTTCAGCTTCTACATCTTCACTCTCTGCATTGCTGACGTCTCCAACATTAGGTGATCTTCTCTGTGTTGCTTCCATCACTTCCATCCTTCCACGAATTTCTTGCATCACTCTTTCTACAACACGATTTGCTAAAGGTGGCTCTCCTCGTCTCCTCAATGGCTTTGTGTTGACCGTCTCTCACACAGAGAGTACAATGTCGAGTTCTTTTTCTCCTTCACCTGAAATCTATAGACGAAAATTAACTCTGATACCAATTGATGCAGACCCCCCTTCTCTACTAAGAACTGCGCGACCTCCCGGTCTAGGATTGATCAAGAAACTGAGTCTGATTGACTCTTTGGCCCTCAAGAACCTCAAATCCACTTAACAAGTCCTCTTTCCCTTAAAGCGCAGGTTATATGGAACCTGTGGCTTTCTCCTTAATTCCTTTAAGCTTCAGCGTATTTATATGCTAGCTCTCCTGGTTAAGCCCCTCCCTTTATGTGACTAAGGCTATGACTAGTCGCCTAATCGAAAGGCGCGTTGAGACTTCGTGTATTAGGCCTTTTCATGTCAGTCACTCCCACTCTCCCAACTTCTGAAATCCTGACAGGAGCCTAGCGCATGCTAGCCCTCAATTCTCCTTCACCGACATGACCCTTCGCTATGACCGTGGGCCAATCTTTCTAGCACGTCGCGATTTCACGTGTCGCGAGTTCGCACTTCGTGAATTGTCTCCTTGGAAAAATCAATGGTCTAGATCTCTCCTCGATCCGATGCCTCAAATCAAATCGCCATTTTGTGTTTCACGATTTATCATAACTCTTACCTCTAGTTTCCCAAGTCGTGAACTCGCGACAAGACCAGATCTATGGTTCATCTCTCTCCTTCGATCAATGAATGCGATCAAATCATGATTTCGCGTTTCGTGAGTTCTCGTAACTCTGCCTTTGATTTATTTAAGTCATGAGTCATCGAAATGATGATGTCTCACCATGTTTCCTCCTTTATGATGGACAGCCTCGATGATTTTGGAACGATCAACAGCTGTGATCTTTTTGTGAGTTCGAACTTCACGAATCCTCACGACTTTGCTCTTTGACCTTTCCACTCTGTGAGTCAATGAAATGTTGATCTCTCGCCACATTTCCTCCTTGACAATGGACAACTTCGATGATTTCAGAGTTTCATAAGTCCAATTCTCCTGTACACTTTCAAAGCTTTAAGGGTAGTGCACTTTACCTTAGTCGAATGGCTATGATCCTTTTACGCGTAGATCGAATGGCTAAGATCCTTTCTCTAGCTCTCAGATCGAACGACTAAGATCTTTGCATTGCGCTTGGATCGGACAGCTGAGATATTTTCCTTTGTGCTCACTCCTCGTTGTCTAGATGTTTATCGAACGATCCATATCTTTTCCCTTAAGCTTACGCTTTCTTCTAACTTAGAATATTTTTTTCAAAAGATTTAAAGGGTTCGACCTTTATCCTTCCAACGAGTCTGAACTTCTTCGAAAGTGCTACCCCTCCTGAGCTTGATCTCCTCAAAAATTTCGATCTCCCAAGCACTTCTTGCTTTTTCAAAAAATTCGTCAAACTCAGATCCAAATATTATTGAAAATAATTCTTTTTCTCCCTCCTGGCGTTCCTCTGCTCGCGTCCTTCAACTTCTTTATGGATTCGCTTTGACTCTTTGTCGAATTCTAGACCTTTGCACTCTTTGCAACAGATTTTTACATAGATTTGAGTTCCGGGACGACTTTGCACTTCTTGTAGAAGTCACTTTCCACTCCTTGCAAAGGAAATCTTACGCTATTTCTCTTAAGCTTTACGAGTCAAAACCGACCCTGTCAACGCACTCCTTGTGGATTGTGTGCACACCTTGCACTAGCTCACAAAGAAAAGATATTTTCAAAATTTATACAAGTATTTCAAAGCTACATGAACTCATAGCAAGATTCATTCATTCTTGAAAATATTTATGACAACAACAGGGAAATTGTAAACAATATTCACACCATACATTGGATCAATTTTCCTCTGTTATCTTCATTCAAAATCAAGAAAATGGTTACATCTAAAATCAAAGAAACAACTACTTCTCACAAATTCCTACTTGCTCATAATTCTCGTAACCTTACTTTAGGGCGTACAAAACCTCTCTTTATAGAAAAAAAAAACAAGCTAACTTCTACCAAATTGTGGTTACATTGAGACTAGGGTTAACTCCCAAGTCATGCATGCTCATTTTGTCTCCATGCCCATGATATTTCCTCTTTTGTTTTCTATCAGCTTCAAAAGATTGCAGTACCGACCATCGTTCGAGATTCCAAATTGGCCCTCGGGCGCTGAGTTGTCCTACTGCGTGTACTTGTTGACGATGCTTCTGCATCACTAGGTACCAAAAATTCTAATGGCACCACTGCTTCTTGTCCATACACCAACCTAGATGGTGTCTTCCCTATCAACTTTTTTCATGTAGTCCTGTACACCCATAGTACTACTGGTATCTTCAAGTCCCAATTGTTCCTATTGATGTTGCAGATCTTTGTCAATGCATTCTCTACGATCTTATTAAAGGCTTCCACTGTTCCATTTGCTTGAGGGTTATATGGTGTAATATTTTGATGATAGACTTCAAACTCCTTATTCATAGCCCTAATAGTATTGTTAATGAAGTGAGTGCCTTGTTCACTCATCAAAATCCTTCAGCATCCAAATCTAGTGATCACTTGCTCAAAAAGGAAGTGTGTTGCTATGTTTGTGTTGCAATATTTTACGGGTGCTACTTATTCCCATCTCGTTTGATACTTCATCGCAGTAATGATATACCTTGATCCCGACCTCTTTGTTGGTGAGTTAATTTGTCCTACAAAGTCTATTTCCCATTTTTCAAGTACCTGCAAGGTTACTTGTGGTCTTAGGGGAATCTCATCATGTCTATTAGGTTTACCAACCTTCTAACATACATCACATCTTTGGCAGTAGTCCTTTGCATCTTTGTGAATGGTCGACAACCATAGTCCTACGCGCAATACCCTTTGCACGGTAGATTTTCCTGCATAATGTCCTCCTACTATTCCCTCATGGGCCTCTACTAAATTCATAGGTATTTCATGTTCTAGTACACATCTTCTCAAGATGCTATCTGCACCCATTTTATATAAGTGTCATGTAATCAATTGATAGTTTGCAACTCGGACTACCAGATTTTTCTTCTGCGCAGTGTTGAATTCTTGTGGTGCAGTCCCTATACTCAAGTATTGAATGTTGTCAGCAAAATATTCATCGACTACTTGTACTAAAAATAATTGTGCATCGGGGAAGTTGTCCTCTAAGTTTGTAGGTTCCTCTCCATTAGTGATCCTTGATAGGTGATCAGGTCCTGTATTCAACTTTCGTGGTTTGACTATCACTTCAAAGTCAAATTCCTGGAACAACAGTAACCATCTACAAATTCTCCCCCCTAACATTGGCTTATTGACAAGGTATTTGAGAGATGAATGATATGTAAACTTCTTGAAATGTTTTCCCAGTTAGTAATGTCTGAACTTATGGAGTGCATAGACCATAGCTAGGCCTTCTCTTTCTGTGGTATTGTAATTCTTCTCTGACTCTGACATTTTTCTGCTAGCAAATGCTATATGATGGTCCAATTCCCCCATTCCTAGTTGCGCCAGAATAGCTCCAAGTGTTATAGTTGATGCATCTACAAGCACATGAAATGTCTTTTCCCAATCTGGGAATACTAGTATTGGTGCTATTACCATCTTCTCTTTTAGAGTGTCCAATCCTTGCTGACAGTCCTCATTCCAATGAAATTTACTATCTTTCCTCAATAGTTTCTCCATTGGCGCAGTGATCTGCACATACCCTTTTAAGAATTTCATGTAGTAGCTTGTGTGTCCAAATGTTTCTCTGTTTCTCTCAACTAATGTACTGATTTTGGTGGTGGTAAATTGACAATTATCACAATCATGGCAGGATCTACTAGCAAGCCTTGTTTGCACACTATATGGGCCAATAGTATCCCAAATCTTGAATTTTAGTTCAGGAAGTAACAATGTTATTGTCCCTGGATTTATATATGTTTGACTATTGAGTATTTTTCACTTCAAGTCTTATTCCTTAGATTTTACTCTGTTATATGCTACAGTTGTATTATCAACAAAGAACTGTAATGAATATCCTCAATAATGCGACTTACATACTATAGCCTTTTAGTCTAATTTCATTCATCTATGTTTCTACCATTTACTCTGTAATGTAGAAATTTAACAATTGTAACTGAATATGTATACAGAGTGTAGAAGTCCCTTTTTAACCATATAACAACTTCTCAAATCAAAGAATCTTTGCAGTTAAAAAATAAATTAATGCGTAAATATATTCACTAATGATTAAGATATACATATATAAACCAAACTAGCCGAAAAATAAATGGAACAACCGCGTTCCACCCTATCGTAGATGAAGAACAACCAAGTCACTTGTCCTGATCACCCCGAAGCCTAACTATGACTCCATAAGGGAGAATTGAGCTCTACTCCTTAGCCAATGTACCTATGTACAACTCATAAATTATTTTCCTAACAAACATGTGTTCACACAACCAATAATCCTTTTCTCCTCAACATACTAAGAAATGTCCCACCTCCCACATATGTTGTATTTGTATTCCTTTATTGCCTAGGACTTTTTATTGAAATAATTTCCTTTCTTGGAAATTCACAACTTTAGAAATCCCTAATTTTTAGGGGCTGCCAATGACAAAAATTCACTTTTGACACTTGTCTAATCATTCTCTAACTTAGCTACATCATGTTCCCCACTCATGGAGTCATAGTCACTTATTTTTAACCTAGTTGTTCCATATGTTTCCTGCATTTATTATTGAAAAAATATTTTCTCTTACATATGTCCATCCAAAGAGGACAATTGGCGAGTTAAAATCTTGCATAATAATTCAAATAATAACAATACATTTTCTTAATAAAGTCAAATACAACACCATCCTCGGTGTTAGTAATTTCTTCCAGTCATCTCTTGGAACAGAGTTGGATATATTTTTCTTATATTCTCTTCCAACTCCCAAGTAGCCTCCTCATGAATAAAGTGCTAGCTTTGCACTTTTATGTGGGCGATGACTCTGTTCCAAAGTACTTTTGCTTTCCTATCCAGAATGTGCAGAGTTTCCGCTTGAAACTCATCTTTTGGTTCTTAAGTGCATCATGTTCCAATCAATGATGTGTGTAGGATCATAAATATGTTTTTTTAACAATGAAACATGAAAAACATTATGACTTTTCAAATTAACAGAGGTGCTAGTTGATATGTCATTGTCCCAGTTAAACCTAATACTTCGAAAGGTCCATAAAACCTTAGTGCTAACTTGGAACAACTTCCTAATCTTAACAAACTCTTTTTCGCTTTTACCTTAAGATAAACATGCTCTCCAACATTATACTCTTTATATTGTATTTTCTAATTTACATAACTTTTCTTTGAGTCTTGGGCAACCTTTAAATTATGTTGCACTTTCGTGACTATATGTTCCATTTCTTGGAGCATATCTAGTCCAACCATTAACCAAGGATTATCCCAACACTCAATGTACAGTTTATGTGATATAAATGGTCGAAAGGACTGATTTTTGTTGAGGCTTGATAACTGTTTGCAAACTCAACTAAGTGTAAGTAATTTTCCTACTTAGTAAGTTTTTCTTTTTAGAATGTTTTCAAATCTCGTATAAAATTTAAAATTTCTTTTAATTTACTAAAAATTTATCTTTTTAACATTAAAAAAACAAAGTTTTATTATATACACTATTTAAATAGAATTTTCTTTTAAAAATTAAATTTAAACTTATTTTTAATTTAATAAAAATTTATTTTTTTAACATAAAAAAATTAATAATAAAAAATCTAAAAACATCTCTGACCATTAATTATAATTACAATTAACAACTAAAATCATAATAAAATTTATTATAACTCTTTACCTTTTTACCTGGCCAGAATATAAAACTTTTAAAACAAACTTCCATCGCTATCAGACCTAACGGAACCTTTTCGAAAAATGATAACAGTCTTTTCTCTTGTTTTTTTATGTGCGTGGCACATTTAGCCGCCTTCCAATTCAAAGGCCTGTACACTTAAATCTAAACTTTCAGTGGCTTGCATATCTATTCAGATACTCTAATGGAGAACTTCTGGCCATTGACTCGACTGTCGATTAGTCCGCCGGCAACACTGTTGGTCAGTCGGACAGAAGTGAAGACCCAAATCTGTCTCCTGGATACTCGCCTATAGATGCGATGATTTTGTTTTTCACACTATCTCGTTATTCCTACCCTCGCTTCTATTTCCATGCCCACGCTTATTTTATTTCTTTGTTTGAATTTGGACTTTCTCAACTAATCATCATTGTAATTTAGCTGTATAATTTTTATCATAATAGGTTTGGACTACGCTATTTATTTAGGGTATGGCGTGTTACATACATTTTTCGTACCAAAATTGAAGAGCAAAGGTCAATACGGGTTAAAATTATGGTCTTATTCACATTTTTTTTTTATTATTAAATTATAATAGAATCCGATACAGAAATTTACAGGAAATCATTATTTTTTTTGTTGTTATGCGGAAAGGTGTACACCTATTGACAATGGGCACAATTAATGATCTTTTAACCTTATTTAACCTTAAACCCTAATCTGATGGCTATGCATTGAAGATGTTGGAATATTCTTAGTCGTCCTCCAAAATCAATAGGTCAGATTTATTGTTCATAACTTTCTTTCATTTATCAAGACATCAGTTAACATATTTACTTTTTAACATTTACCTAATCACATTAAAAAATTACTGTAAAGATATGTAATTACCATGTTCCATTTATCAACCTAATGCAACCAAATGTTTCATATTACCACAGACGTTTTATATTGAGGGCAAGCGTTCTCAGCCTCGAGTTAGCGGCTGTGCTAGTTTAAAATTCATTTCTAAATATAGAAATAGATTCAATATGCTAAAAAACTCAAAAACACTTAGATTATACAAAAATAATCATTTATCTACAAACAATTTCTAACCTAATTTCAGTCAAACATCCTAAAAAAATATAAAAAAAAAAAAAAAAATCATTTCATAAAACATTCATACTACTACCAAAATTACAGAACCTCATTTTTATCGATCGTGAACAAACTGTAAAATTTATTTTAATCTCACGGGACCGCATTTTTATCGATCGTGAACCAATTGTAAAGTTTATTTTAATCTCTGATATCTTAGTTGACAAACGTTTATTATTATTACTTTTTATATTTTGTAACAACTCCTCTCATCTCACCATACCAGACAAGACAAGACGCCACAGGTCAATTTCCTGCTTCTTTCACGGTAAGAAATCTTAAATTTCTTCACATATTTTCATACATATCCCGATCCCTAAGTCATAACAGTTTAGGTATATGCGTGCCATAATAACATCCTTGACTACAGGTAACTTGAAGAAACACGTTGTTGCAGATCGGAATCGATTCGTAAAGTCATAGGTAGCCTCATTTTGAAATTCTTTCGCCATGATACATTCACTTTTCCAATACAATGCTTATGTCAGGAGACGTTATCCAATGAACTACCACCGAATCTCTCAAAATATCGACTTAATAATTTAAGTCAAGAAGCTTGTATTTAATAATTTTGGTCAATTTATCATGAGACAGTGAGCACATTAATGAGCTCATCTAAATGATGTGATTAAATTACTATAATATTAACAACATAGAAGTAAACACACAATCGAGTGTCATAAATTGATTATCTATGAGAATCGACATGGTTATATAGGTTCATTAGACCATGTTATTTTTTTGTTATTTTAAAAAGGTTCGTGGGCAATTTAAGGGACTCAGTGGCGTTAGAGTAATGTTTTATATTTAAAAAAATAAATAATTAAATTAAATTTTTATCCAACCTCTATTAAAATGGAATTAATGAAATATCAATACAAATTTAATTAGTAATTTTTGGATATTTAAATGGAAAAAACATAAACAATGCATTTAGAATGGAAAATAAATGAATAATGCATTTCGAAGATGCTATACTTTCCTATTATTATAAAAGCTTCATGGACAACATGATCTGTGTGGACGATATTAAAATATATATTCTCTGATGATTCTTTCCCAAAAGAAAGGTTCAACATAGATCACTTTTCTGCCAGTGGGGATCTCTCGACTGTGTCATCCATCTATTATATTATGTTAGCATTCAGGACCGTGTCATCCATCTATTACATTATCATAATATTATCATACTGTGTATTGTGCTCCTCTCATAG
>JASDQU010738928.1:125846-140994 GCA_032191745.1 Picea mariana
ATAGAGTGAGATAAAAGGAAAAATAAAAGGGAAGAACTTAGTAACCTGTGGAACAATCAGAAGTCGAATAGAAAGATGATCGGGGAGGGCCAGCTTGACAAAGTGCGTGAGCAGTGTAATTCTGAAATGAATCGACCAGAGCTGGAAATAACCGCAGCCACAACGACCCTTGAAAGAAGACACGATGTAGATTTGATAGAAGATAGACTGAATGCATATCAACCAGAAGATGAACCTGAAAGCATGAATTACGAAGACTTAGGACCAACGATACACACTTCCCATGTGCTAGAAACTAGCCCGTGGATAAAATAATTCCTCCAACAACGACTTCAGATTGATGACCAATCTACAAGGTTATGGTACATAACTGATGAGCATGGTAATCTACAAGATGTGTTCATTTTTGAGCCAAAAATAAATGAAACTGAAAACATGCTCATCCAAATTAAGGATCTCACCGACTCAATCCCCCTGCCAAATATATTATGAAGAGAAGAAAGTAGTTATAGTCATGAACCGACATGACCATTGGAACAACACTTAGTTGATTGTAAATATCAAAGTTCTCAAACTGAAGAAATACTTACTCCAGTCAACATGAAACAATTATTCCTTAAGTACCAACTGGGTTGTTATATTCTTTGCAGTGAAAGTCTAGTGGAGGTGAATCAACTGATGGTCGAAGTCGAGGTGGATCGAAAACAAGTCAAAGGTTGAGGTGAATCGGCTGAGTAAAGTCAAATTCAAAGGTCAAGACAGTTCGACATGGTAAAGGCATCAACATCAAGTCGAAGATGTCAACCAATATGAGGTCGATAGGTGAACGTGTGGCAGTAAATTGAAGACCGAACTTAGAGTTGACTGTAATAGAATCCCAAGATTTGCAGGATTTGTAGCCAATGATATGCATGGATCTATATCCATTTTTGGGCGTCAAGTTTTTAGAGTTTTTCCTGTTGTAAATCCTATAAAGAGGCGTGTTGTAAGGCTGCAAATTCCAATGAATGAATAAATCGTAGGATAGCCAGTATTTAGAGAAATATTTAGATGTAGTTTGTTGTTCATGTAAATGTAAGTTGGATTGACTACAGGGTTGTTCTTGCACAACCAAGAGGGTATGATGTTGATTGTTTCTTAGGTGTGGACAAAGGTTACACATGTAACCTTTTATTCAGATTGAATAAGACAACAATAAAGCAAACCGCTCAAGGAAAGTTGGTTTTCCCGGTTTGGGTTTCCAGGGTAAATTCTCTGTGTACTGTGTGATTGCTTTGTGATTTATGTTCTTGATTAAATTCTTCTTCTCATCTACTACGTTTAGTGTGGAAGTTTCTCTCATTTCTTGACAAGTGGTATTAGAGAGATGCTACTCTTTGACAAGTGTATCGGATCTTGATTTACCAATCTTGAATGTGAGAGATAAACCCTAGGTACAATAAGAGTTGTAAGTCATAAATTGTGTTAAAGATCATGGTAAAGAATGGCAAGCAGTTCATGAATAGAGATAGAAAAATTCAATGGCCAAAATTTTGAGCTTTGGAAGCTTAAAATGGAAGATCTTCTTGTAGATCAAGAAAAATGGACAACGGTCTGTCCAGGTACCCAACCGAAATGCATTTTGATGGAAGAATGGGAGAAACTTGAAAGAAGAGAAAGAAGTACGATTAGACTTTGTCTTGCAGATTCGGTACTGCTAAATGTCTTAGGTGAAGATTCAACCAAGAAAATGTGGGACAAGCTAGGAATCTTATACGAGTCGAAATCTCTGGTAAATAAGCTATTTCTAAGAAATAAACTGTATCTTTTGAGAATAAGTTATGGAAGTTTGGTGATTGAGCAGTTAAATGCATTTAACACCATTTAAAGTCAATTATCACATCTGGATATTAAAATCACTGAGGAGGAGAAGTGTATAAGCCTATTATGTTCTTTGCCAGAATCTTGGGATAGCTTAGTCATGGCTATAGGGAGTAATACAACCACACTAGCACTAGAAGATGTGGTTTCTTCTCTGATGTCAGAAGAATTGATAAGAAATAACATGGAGGGATCGACCAAAGATGATTTAGTGGTGAGAGGTTGATCAATTGAAAGAAATAAAGGCAAATTCTTTGGTATAAATTCTAAGTTGAAGGGTAGATCAAAATCCCTGGTTTAGTCGACAAGAAGATGATGGAAATGTGGTAAAGATGGGCATTACAAAAAATACTGTAAGCTAAGGGCATTGGAAGTCAGTACGAGATCCGATGAGAAAGAAAACCCCAAAAAAGGGAGGTGATGTGTACCTGGCGACGACCAGTACATAGTTGAATCAAGGTGCTTGGTTGATCGACTCAGGAGAACCCTATCATATGACACCACATAGAGAATGGTTATGTGAGTATGAATGATATGATGGAGGTGATGTGTTCTTGGGGGACAACTCAAAAACCATAATTGTCGAATGAGGAAGAGTTCGACTGATACTGCAGGATGGGAGGAAAAGAACCCTTACAGGTGTGCTACACATTCCAGGTTTGAAAGAAATATGATATATGTTAGTAAGATGAGTGAGGCTAGGGTACACATTCTGTTTCAGAAGGATTCATGCAAGATGGTTAGAGGTGTGATGGTATTAATGAAAGGATTTCAGATTGGAACCCTATACAAGATATTAGGGAATGTCAACTCGATTGGATGAAAAAACATCGTTGCTCCTGAAGTCGACTCGACTTCGACTTGACTCAGGCTGAGTTGGTACAAACTGACTCGACAACACATGATAAAATTGACCCAACCATGCTATGGCATGAGAGGATTGGAGACATTGGAGAAAAAGGACTTTGAGTTATGCACAACAAAAGTATGGTCTAAGGTTTTCCTGAACGTGGTTTAGAGGTTGAATTTTGTGAACATTTCATATATGGAAAAAAAAGTTAGGTGAGGTTCCCATATTGACCGACAAGGGCAATTAGGATTCTAGAATTGGTTCATAGTGATCCTTAATGGTGAATTCCTGTATTGTGTATCCTTCATAGATGATTTTTCTAGGAAGACATGAATATATTTCCTAAGGAAAAAATCAGAGGTTTTCGAGAAACTTAAAGAGTTTAAAGCTCTTGTAGAAAACCAGACAGATAAGAATATTGAGGTGATGAGAATTGATAACAGTGGTGAATTCTGTGGAAAATAATTTTATAAGTTCTGTAAGCAATGTGGCATAGAACGTCAAAATACCACACCATATAATCGACAAAAAAATGGATTTTTCGAGAGAATGAACACAATGTTGATGGATAAGGCAAGGAGCAAGCTTAGTGGTTCTGGGTTCGCACAAGAATTCTAGGCGGAGGCAGTCGACACTGCAAGATATCTGGTGAATATGTCTCCTTCGTCAGTGCTAATCGACACAAATCCACATGAGGTATGGTCATGTAAGAATCCTTTAGTTGCATATCTCAAAGTATTTGGATGTGATGCATTTGTGCATGTTCCCAAGGAAAAGAGGAGCAAGCTGGAAAACAAGGCAGTCAAATGTATTTTCATTGGATATAAAGAAGGAATTAAAGGATATAAGCTCTAGGATCCTGCATCAAGGAGAACAATGTACAGTTGAGATGTGGTCTTCAGAGAAGTCAAAGGTAAGCCTGAGCCTGAATAATTTTTCCAGACTAAGAATAATCCTGAGATGGTGTGGTTTGAATTGAGGAACAAAGAAGATGATTTAGATGAGCCGACTGAATTTGAGGAAGAGGTGGAACAACAAAATATGGTGGTAAGGAGGTCAAAAAGAGTAAGAAAACTAATCGAAAGGTATAGTCCACCTGATTTTCATTATGCATTTGCGCTAGCTACCATAGACAGTGAGCCCAAGTCGGTCAATGAGGCAATTGACTTGACAAAGGGTAAACTCTGGAAGGATTCCATGGTCTAAGAGATGGAATCCTTGCACAAGAATGAGACATGAGATTTAGTAAAGTTACATAGTGGAATAAATCCTGATGGTAGAATATGGGTATTCAAGAAGAATATGAATGCCACAGGACAAGTCGAGAATTTCAAAGCTCGACTGGTAGTGAAAGGTTATTCCCAAGTAGAGGTTATCGACTTTGGTGATATTTTTTCCCCTATTGCAAAACTAACTTCCATTAGAGTACTAATGTCTCTACCTACAACATTTGATATGAAAATAGAACAAATGGATGTGAAGACAACATTCCTACATGGAGACCTGGAAGAAGAAATCTACATGAAACAAAATGAAGGATTTGTAGTAAAGGGAAAGAAAGACTTCAAAAATTGGGTTTGAGAAGAGAGATAAGAAGTTAAGTTGTGACAATCAAAGCATAATATTTATGGCAAAGAACCCTGCTTATCATTCAAAGACTAAGCATATTGATGTACAATACCATTTTGTAAGAGACATGGTGGAAAGTAACAAGGTGCTACTGGAGAAAGCAGACACGTTGGAAAACATAACAGACTCGTTGGCCAAGTATGTGAGTGTTGTGAAATTATCTTGGTGCATAGAGGCAATGGGCATTATTTCCATGGGTCGGTGAATGAAATTTTAATAATCTCTCGGTTTCAAAAAAGAAGGCAACAAGTGGGAGAAGGTTGGGTTGTTATATTATTTGTAGTGAAAGTCTAGTCAAGGTGAATTGAAAACAAGTCAAAGGTTGAGGTGAATCGACTGGGTAAAGTTGAATTTGAAGGTCGAGGTAGTTCGACATGGTAAAGGCATCAAAAACAAGTTGAAGAGGTCAACCAACATGAGGTCAAAAGGAATATGTGTGGAGACCGAATGAATATCGAATGAAGGTCGACTAGTAATATGACTTGGAATCGACTATAACATAATCCCAAGATTTGAGGGATTTGTGGCCAATGATATGCATCGATATGTAACCGTTTTTGGGTGCCAATTATTTAGGTTTTTCCTATTGTAAAGCCTATAAAGAGGCATGTTTTAAGGACATAAAGGCCAATGAATGAATAAATCACAGGATAACCAATATTTAGAGAAATCTTTATATGTAGGTTGTTGGTCATGCAGATGTAAGCCAATTTGGCTAAATAGTTTTTCTTGCGCAGGAAAGAGGGTATGATGTTGATTTTATCTTATGTGTGGACCAAGGTTAGACATGTAACCTTTTATTCAGATTGAATAAGATAACAAGAGACCAAAGCGGTCAAGAAATTTTTGTTTTCCCAGTTTGGGTTTTCGGGGTAAAATATTTGTGTACTATGTGATTACTTTGTCATTTACGTTCTTTATTAAACTCTTCTTCTCCTCTACTAGGTTTAGTGTGGAAGTGTCTCTCATTTCCTCACAGTACCACCTAGTAAAAGATCTATCAATATAAAAAGCAACACAAGAAAACTCGACCAAGGATTCGACAACTTAGTCGAAAATCGTGGCAACTCAAACACCACAGAAAGAAAATCCCTATAAAAAGACAATAAATATGGGGTTTAACCACATACCCCTTTACTATGGAGATGAGTACCCAAAAATACACTAGTTCATGTGTGAGAAATTTTGGGATGCCGCAGACATCACTGACGAAGACAAACAAATGGCACAATTCAGAGCCTCCCTCCGACATCGGGCCTTGACATGGTTTATGAACTATACATAAAATGAGAATCAGAAAAATTCAGACATAAAGAAATATTTCTATCATTTTTCAAGTCCAATATGTTACACACTTAGCTGCACAAAAGTTAAAGGAAATAAAACAACGACTATGTGAGCCGGTACGAGAGTATGATAAAATATTCAAGGATCTCTTGAGCCAAATTCTGTCAGCAATCAATCAAAGCTTGCTAGTTCAATGGTACATCATTGTTTTATTACAACAGATCCACTGACCATTACACTTGTACGAAATAACCACTTGTGAAGATGCATTACAAAAGGCACAACACGTCGAGACAAATGACGACGGGCCATCGACTATTGCATCGACTGGAATACTTGAAGAAAAAATAGAGCATTTACAACAAACAATAAAGAATATGTCCATAAAAAGAAATGAAATTTGGTGCACTTCATGCTGTGACGAGGGACATATGAAGGAAAAATGTAGCCTCAATGATCAACCACCAACAACATCAGATGGACATAGCGTACAAGCTCAGAAATATTGTAACATATGAAAGGGTTTGATTGATCATAATGTACAAGATTGTCCACATAATTTGAAAAATACTAAGTGGTGTCATATCTGCAAAGCTTCTAATCACAAAACATCAGAATGCTACTTCAATGCATGAAATCAAACCAATGTATGAACAATCTACTACCACGGTTGAGGTCAAGGTCGAGGAGGCCGTGGTCGATTTGGTGGTCGAGGTCAAGGTCGAAGATGATCATATTGCTACAACTATTGGAAGGATAACCACTTCAGTCCAGATTTCCCAATGAAAGACATAATTGACTTGAAATTTTTCAATATATGCAGCGTCAATGACCACTAATTACAAGAGTTCCCAATAGTACTTGACAAAATTATGACTAGAAAAAGGTAAATATTCTACATGCAGTATTAAAAGAAGAAGTATTAAATTCAAAGAACTTAATTATCATCACAAGATCTGGTGCAGGATGAGAGCTTAACAGTTCCAGATTACATGAACAAAAAAAATGGAAGGATAGCTTCTTTCCAAATCCTGATAAAGAAGAAAAAATTATGAAGGAAGCTATCATATTCTTTAAGCAAAACAATGGAGGAAAAAGTGAAGATATTCTCCAAGAATTTCTACATCTATTACTGGAAAAACAGTCAGTCAGTCGATTGCTAGAATTACTAAATATATTAAAAGAATACAAAGAAGGACAAAGGCCATCAAAGGATGGCAGAAAACTATCGTATAAGCATAAAGATTACGATTCATGTGTCGACCTAGAAATCAATGAAGTATCGATCAAACAAGTAGTTGTCGATTTTGGATCTCAAGTCAATATCCTAGCACGATAAACATGGATAAGATTAGGTCGACATGGTTTAGCACTATTGGCACAGGGGCTGACCCATGGTTTATCTCTAACAATGCACCAACAAGCCCTAACTATTGGCCCTTTCGGCAACACCTGCGAGGAAGATGTAGTCTCACTTGAAGTAGCTATAGGGGGTTGCAAGACACAGATGTCTACAACCAGAGGGAATGAAAAATGGATTCAAAGAAACTACACACAGTAACCTAGTATTCTTGATCTTACTCAAACCTACTGTGCAATTTATATCTTAGATCTAAAACAATATCACAATAGCAACATATCAAATGACAAAGAACCCAACATCAATCACACACTAACACAAGATATACGTGGTTCACCCTCTCTCTAGGGCTACGTCCACAAAACTGTGCTTTATAATATATTAATATGGAAGCATACAGTTCTTATCTGCGCTCTAAGCCTGAAGATATCTCTCTCTCTTCTAACCCTGCGCACCCAGCTGCAGGGTTGATCTTCGCACCCAGCTGAATATCTTACAATACAGAAGGCCCTCACACCAACACTTCTCTCTCAACAAAAATAACTCATCATAACATAATCTCCTCTAACCCATCCCATGTCCTCTTGACCTTTATTTATACATGACAATAGCTCACTAACATACTTAGGTTGAAACCTAAGTGTCAAAACCCTAGATACCAAAACCCTAGGTCAACTTGACTTGCGTTTTTAGGGCTTTGCCAACCCATCTTTCCCTTCTTCTCACGCGGTGCTCCAAAGCATCCAACGATGGATTTTCCCACTTGTTGAGTTGTCCACGATCCATCTTCCTTTCTAATATGTCCATCCTCTATCTCCTCGTCCAACGACTTGATTTCTCTTACTTCGCACCATCTTTTCTGCTCTTCTGCTCACTTCGACCTAGTATCAGTCACTGTATCTTCTGCGCAGTTCACATTCTGTTTTTTCTTCCTTAATATTTGCTTTCTTCCATACCCAAGGGCCAACAAGCCCCCAACAATCACCTGTGACTCGTTCCGAGGCACTTCAGATTTGATCCTTCTGATTTGCTTCGACTTCAGGGTGCATAGAGCAGCATGTGCTTTCTGCTCTATCCCTCTCTTCCTTGTGCAGACTGTCTTTTCTGTGTCTGGTACCTAGTTTCGACTACACCTGATACCTGTACCATTTTCCTTATGGTTTTAGTGAGAGTTGTGAGGCAACGGGTTGTCATAATAAAATTTCAAACGACTCCCATTTACCAAACCTTCCTTCCATTCTCCATTCAAAGTATTCAACTGTGCAACTCCTCCTTCTGTAACATAGAAAACCTCATATGGCCCAAGACAATGCGTTCTGAACTTTTCTGGATGCTTCATGAACTTACTGTCATATACCAATACCAAATCTCCTTGCTTAAATGCCTTCTTCTTGATGTGTCTGTCATGGTAGGATCTTTCTCTTTCCTTCTGTACCTACTGGTGAAATCCTGCAATAAATATTTCTTCTTCTAGTTAGACCAACTACGTGAGCCTCTCTTGAAAAATGATGGTATCATCCATATCTGTGAAGGCTACAATTCTTAAGCTTGGAACCAAATATTCCATCGGGACAACTGCTTCAAGACTATAAACCAACTTAAAAGGGTCTCCATTGTAAGCTTCTTGCAAGTGGTTCTATAGGCCCATAGTACTGCTGGTACTCTTAAATCCCAATCATCCCTATTCACACTACAAATCTTCATCAGCGCTGTCTCCAAAATTTTGTTGAATGCTTCAATTGTCCCATTTGCTTGTGGATGGTAGGGTGTGCTCTTCTGATGATGGACTGCAAATTCTTTAGTTAAGGCTTCAACGGTCTTATTGATGAAATGTGTGCCTTGATCACTCATAAGGATCTTCGGGCATCCAAACCTGGTTATGATGTCATCAAATATGAAGTGCATAGCTACAGTTGCACTACAGTCCTTAACTGCTCTTGCTTTGTTCCATCTGGTCAAGTACTCTATCACAATGATTATGTATCTTGCTCCTGTGCGCTTCCTTGGTGGGTTTATAGGTCCCATGAAATCAATGGCCCATTTCTCAAATGCTTGTAGGGTCAGTTGCGGTGCTAAAGGCATTTCATCTCTTCTAGACATTTTCCCAACTCTTTGACATACATCAGAGGATCTGTAATAGTCCTTAGCATCTTTGTGTAAGGTAGGCCACCAAAGGCCAACTCTAAGAACCTTTTGCGCTATTTATTTCCTTGCGTAGTGTCCTCCTACGATGCCTTCATGAGCTTCTGCGAGGATCAATGGTTGCTCTGACTCCATAACACACCTCCTCAATATCTCATCAGGTCCCATCTTGTATAGCTGTCCAACTATAAGTGAAAAGTCTACAGCACGCACTACTAGCTGCTTCTTCTGGGTGATTGTATATTCACTTGGTGCCATTCCTGTTGACAGGAACTGGACTATCTCCGTGAAGTGATCATTAATATTTCTAATGGCCAACAATTGTGCATCCGGCAATGTATCCTCCAAATTAGTAGCCTCTTCTCCATGTTCCAATCTCGACAAGTGGGCAGGACCTTTGTTCATTCTCCCTAGCTTAACCACAATATCAAAATCATATTCCTGAAATAATAGAAGCCATATACATATTCTCCCCCCCAACACTAGCTTGTTGACTAGGTATTTCAGCACAGAGTGATCAATAAACATTTTAAAGTGTCCTCCCAACAAGTAGTGACGAAACTTCTGCAGTGCATACACCATGGATAACCCTTCTCTCTGAGTGGTGGTGTAATTAATATCAGCTATTGATAGCTTCCTACTAGAAAAGGCTAACAGGTGGTCAATGTCTCTAGTTCCCGATTGTGCTAACATAACTCCTGATGCAATAGAATATGCATCGACATGCACGTGAAATTCCTTTCTCCAATATGGGAAAACCAGAATAGGCGCAATAACCATTTTCTGTTTCAGTGTGTCAAAGCTCTGGTGTCATTCTTTTGTCCAATTAAACTGACAATATTTCTTAAAAATCTTCTCCATGGGTGCTGTGATCTATGCATAGCCTTTATTGAGCTTCCTGTAATATCTAGTGTGTCCTAGTGCAGTGCGCAATCGTTTGACTGAAGTAGGAGGGGGCAAATCAACTATAATGATAATCTTAGATGGGTCTACCAGTAGTCCGTGCTTACACACAATATGACCTAAAACCACTCCAAAGGGTGAAAATAAGATGCACTTCTTCAGGTTCAAGGCAATTTGACACTGTTTGCACTTATCCAACATTAGTCTTAAACATTCAATATGATTTTGTAATAAGATAAAAATAGTCCAATCATCAAAATATGCTTCCATGAATTTATGTAAAAAATCCTTGAATGCTTCGACCACCACCCTAGAAAATATGGCTAGGGCATTCTTCAATCCACACATCATCACTGTATACTAGTAGGATCCCCAATCTGTTGCAAATGTTGTCTTATGGTGATCTTCCTTGGCAATCTGGATCTGATGGTATCCTGAAAATCCATTTGTAAAAGAATATACCTCCTGTCCTCCTACATCATCTAACACTTCGTCAGTGAATGGTGTTGGGAATGGGTCATGCAAACATGCATCATTCATCTTCTTGAGATCTACACAGAACCTAATTTCTCTGATCTTTTTGTCTTGTACCACCATAGGGCTAATCCACTCTGACTCTTCAACAGGTTCTATGATTCTTGCTTCCAGCATTCTGTCAAGTTCAATCTTCACTTTCTCCTTATATTTAGGGTTTAATCTGTAGGGTATCTGTTTGACTATCCTTGCATCTGGATTCAAAGGGATCCTCATCTCTCCCATGGGCCCTTTAATGCCCTGCATATCAGTGAACTTGGTTGAAAACAAGTCCTGATATTCATGCAGTAACTTTGTGATCTTGTCAATAGTGGCAACATCCCAATAATCTCCAACATTTGCAAGCTTTGGTGTTTGCTCTGTTCCAATATTGACTTTCTTGATCTTGATCAGCTATCCAATGAAAGGTAGTTCAACTTCTGGTCCTTCTATGTCTCTCTGTCCTTCTGTTTCGATGATGTTCACCTTCTTAGGATCATCGTCTTCATCAACATTGATATTGTAATAGACTTGCAATTTCTAGAGAGGCACAGTCCATTCGTCCTCTTCTTGTTCCAAAGGGAGGCTAGGTGCCTCCTCAAATACTTTCTGTATTACGATCTCTAACACTTGATCTACTGTAGGATATTGGCTTTCAAATAAAAATGTAGTTACAAAGTTCTGAGTCGTACCTTCCCAATTCGCAATGATGAGGCACAGTTCTACTTGTAGGTACCAATTGATAGGGGATGTGTCCAGTGTGTTGATGAATTTGTGCACCCACTGGTCTTGAGGAATGCTTCTCCAGGATTCGTCGCAACTTCACACATGGTCCTTTGGACATATTTGACCTATGTACCTGACTTCACAACCTTCTACTTGCTCTGAAAACTGTGCTGTCATCAAAGTGCGGCATTGTATCCAGTCTGTAATGTTGTTTTTCTGTGTCCCCCACCATCTTGCTGGAGTTTCTTTCATGGTCTCATCCATTGCCAACAATCTTTGTTGTATTGGTACAATTTCTTCAAATTCCAATAAGAAAGCTTCTAAACGATTTAGACCATCAAAGGTTGGAAAGTTACTTACTGTTGATCCGATCTAGCGAACTTCTCTGGTTAATCTAGCACATCTCCTTGTAGATACTTCGTACATATTGTTCTTCCAGTTATCCAGTGCTTCTTCTGAATCTGATGAACATTCCCTGTCACTTTGCCAACTTAGGTTCCCATCTGCCATAGGATTAATGTAATCCTGCTGTCTGGTTGTTAATTTGTATATGTTTTCTAGTTCACATGCGCGGTATTCTTCCCTGATGGGTTATGTGTATCTCTGACCTTCATTAGGATCTAAAGGTGCAATGACCCTAAGGCCATCTCCTTCAAATGTCATTCTTCTTTTCTTTAAATCAACCACAGTGGAATTATTGAAAGCCCAATCAATTCCTAACAGCGCAGGGTAAGGATAACTATCATCAACTATCTCAATCACATCAAAGTCTGCAAACTTCCTTACTCCATCAATGTCCACTGAGACATGTTCCAATCTTCCAAAGGGCTTACAACTTGCTGATTATCCATCCTAAGAATGATAGGGGAGTATCTCAACTTAGGTTTTCCCATCAGTGCTTAGGTCTGCTTCGTCATGACATTGACCTCCGACCCTAAGTTGAGGACTACATAGTCTATATCATACTCTCCATTTTGAGTGTTCAGGTGTAGTTCCTTATTTGTCCTTCTCTTTTTAGAGACTTGGTGTACTTCCCTATTCAGCAAGGGATCTATCTTTCCTACCTCGTACTGTCTGATTAAATTTTGTAGCTCTTGTACAATGGTTTCATATTGAATCAACTTAATACATGTATATAAAAATTCCATTAGCTTGCTTACCTCTTTTCCTTCTCCTGGAAGAGTATATTGGTCAAATGCCAGAGGCATTCCACATTCTCTTACTTCTGGTCGTGTCTTCGATGAAGATCCTCAGTCTCTCCTGAATTCTTTTCTTGCCTCCTCAAATATTTGTTTTTCTTTCTTTGCATCAAAAACTTGTGTCTTCTTTGCAGCTTTCTTCACTCTTAATTCTTCTATAGTCTTTCCTTGGTTCACTCCATATTCTCCTGTAACAATGCCTCCTCTAGTGATAACAATGAATCTAGGGTCCTCTCCACGAGGTTCAATGTATATCAGTTTCACTTGCAGGTTCTGCTGAGGTCCTCGTCTCTCCTGATGTTCGGCTAGCAATACATGACAATCTTCGATAACATGTTCGAATGAGCTGCAGTAGCTGCAAATGGTACAAGGGTTTTGACAGTCCCTTTCTAAGTGTCTTGGCTACGCGTAGTTGTGACAAATGATCTGTCCTTGACCTCAACCCATACCTCCTCCTTTTCCTCTTCCTCTGAATCCACCATGAAGGTTGAAGTTTCCTCTTCCTGGGGAATTATACTGCATAGTGCTTTCGTCTTGCTATACTTCACCTTGAATTTTGTATATATCCCTCAACCTTTCATGCATGAGGTCGTAAGCCCTACAATCCCTGTCATCATGTCCTACCGACTTATAGAACGTGCAATACAGATTTGTGGGTGTTTGGACATATTTTTGCATATAGCAACATTCACCAGGGTGATGTCGATTTCTACATACCTCACACCAGGGTAGGGTAACTTGCTTCAAAGGGCTTGGGGCTCCAGAGGCCAAGTATTCATGAAATAAGGGACAATGTTTTTTTCCATGGCCTTCTGATTTGCATCTGATACACCAAATGTCTTCTCTTTTATCTTATCCCTTGTCTTTCTTCATATCCTCGACCCGTAGAGATAAACTAGTTAGTTGACTCAAGATTTGACTCATACCTGAGCTGGATTCTCCCATAGGGGCTGATTCTAACTTCATGGAAATCTCTAACACCTCAGCATGCGAAGAAATCTTTTGCTGCATCAGAGGAACTCTGATGTGAGGTAAGAGAGAAACAATGAACCATTCCTTGTTCTACTCATTTGGGATTTAGAAAATCAAATGGCCTATCAAGGTCTTAAATCTCTGATCAAACTCCCACACAGGTTCAACTATTCTTTGCTTGATTTCTGTTAGCTCTGTAATGCATTGCAACTCTGACTTAGGTTTCTTGAATTCAACAATTAGCACAGTCTTAATGACATTCAATAGTTTCAGTGTAGTTCCTTGGACAAATTTCATGTACCATCTCAGTGCACAATCTCTTAGGGTAGTACTGAGCTGAGCTCATTTAACAGCTTTGTTGGTGATATTTTTAATACTCCATAAAGCTTCACATAAAAATGAGTGTTGATCAGGATCTTCAGATCCATCTCCTTTAAAGGTGGGTAACCTCATCTCATCTTCCATAGGTCTTCCTAGGTTTCCTGACTGAGTATGTGGTGGACTACTAGTGACAGTTCTTTGAGTGCTATGGTGAATCTGATTACTCTGATTTCTTAATGCTGCTGAAACAATGAGAGGAATAATAGTACTTACTTCAATAGTTGGCGTGGTTCCTGAAGTTTCTGTCTCTTCCCGACGAGGTTCTTCAACTTTCCCTTTCTCTTCTCTAGTAGATTTTGAATTCTCTTCGTCTGTTAGATCTGCCTCTTCTCCACTGTAGAAACCCTCATTCCCGTAGTTCCTCTTAAATAGGTTCACAAGAGGGACTTCTCTGAACGCTCTCCCATTGCGCGTATGTCCAACCTCTGTGTCACTGTCATTGTCCGAGTTCTTGAACATTAGTGACGCAACTCGCCCCTCATCGAGCCAGCTGCTCCACCAGGACCTTCTGTTTCTCACGGGACCGAAGAGTCAACCCTCTTCAACTCCCTCGGGAGTCCCTTACCCACAGTAGGCTCCTTCAGAAATATTTCCCTTCAGAAATCGGGATATCGCACTTCGGGAGTTCGCGGCTCATGCGAACCCAGTTCACATGCAGAGCAAAACCCCGAACCCCGATGGTCAACAGGTCAACTTTCCCACTCTCGGGATTTTCCCTATCGGGAAATAAGGAATAGCGATGTTATGTTACACTACCCTCTCAAATCCCCGAACCCCGAACTCCGAGTTGACGCCACCTGTCTTCCACTATATCCGGTGGACCCACCTTGCCGCGTCCTCTTCCTTTTGCTCGTGCGATCTGGGATCGCGGGATCGCGGTTTCACCCGTCACAATTCACTTACATCACAAAACCCCGAACCCCGATTCTCCGATGTCACCTGTCAACATCCCAGGCGAGGCTTCTCGCCCTGACACCTGTCTCCCACACGTGCTATCGGGAAATCGCAACTCGGGATTCCACGGGACATGAACTCTTACCTCACCATTTCTCGAATGCCGAAACCCCGATGCCACATGTCTGCTTCCCGTGGAGAGACCTACACCTCGACACCTGTCTCCCTCTTGTTCTATCGGGATTTCGCGGTTCGGGAGTTCACGCCTCCTGAATTACAAGGTCACTGACCCTGCCAAACCCCGAATCCCGACTCCTCCAGATCTTCCGCCACGTGTCCTCCCTCCGATCAACGACTCTGGTCGATTCGGGAAATCGCCCGACGCGATTTCAAAGGGATTGAACCCTTGACTCTAGGAACGCCGAACGCTGA
>JASDQU010738929.1:33940-48962 GCA_032191745.1 Picea mariana
TACAAGGAGATGTTTTGAATTAAATGATTTGGATATTTGTTATTATAAAAGGAAATAAATGGGAGTCACAAGGGGTCCCACCTATCTAGTTATTATTCAAGACCCTTATTTACATATTATTATTATTCATTTGTCTCAAACCAACTAGTTAAGTTAATTTGACTTAACTAAAGGAAGGTAGTTGAACTACCCTAACTTATTGAAGAGGAATAAAAGCCCAATGAGATGAGGAGACAAGGGAGAAAATAGAAGGAGAACTACATCCATAAGGTTTGCTCTATACTAGTGGGATATTTTCAACTTTCATTCATTTTGATTTTACTAGAAAGCTTAATCCTCTTGATGACAGCGGGGTCTTATTGAAGGCAGCAAGATTCAAAAACTAAATCTCATATTTCAGCAGCTTGTTTTAAAGGTGTATGATTTATCTTTGATAGTCTGTGTATTTTTGTTTGTGCATGAATTGAGTTTCATGACTGATAAAGAATATATTGCAAAGTCAAGTGACAACGTTTTGTGACAGGCTAATTTGGATCTTTAGCTTTGGTTTTCTTCTTGATTGTCAAAGTCTTTTTGTATGGTGCCCATCGAAGGCTTGTAAATTTGATTTTGGTCCCTACCCTCGCATGGGTTTGTAGAGAGAACTCAATTTTGTATCTCATAATGAAATAAATGAAAAATCGTATTATTGTTTCAGTCTAACACATGTGTTTTAATGATCTTGTTCATTCTTTTGTCTTGATCTCCATATATACATTTGTATATTTTTTGTACACATTCATGTAACTTTGTTTAAAGTTTACTTTTTTTGCATTAACATATACAACACATAAAAACCAGCCTTGGTTTTTAGGCTATAAACCTCGGCTAACATTCCCAACTATCTTGTCTTAGCCCGACAACATCTGAAAATGCTTGAGTAAGGTTTTCCAAACCTTTTCCTCAACAGACACCAAGAAAAGACAGTGCAACGAAGTTAGACAATGCAATGACTTTGGAAACATGGCCACTCCACCAAACAAGTGAACAATTGTTGATGTGTTTTCCTAACACCCATCAACTAGGTGATTGGTGTGCATATTTGAACTTATGTCTTTTTCAAATGGAGACAAAAAAATTTCAAATTTGAAAAGTGCCAAATAACCCTCGCATGTTGATCAGGAAGACTTAACAAGTTTTAAATCGACTTCAGTATTACAGTTCTTCATCATGAAAGGCTAACTGGGATGGTTTCTCTTTGAAACAAAAGAGAAGAAAATATACTAAAAAGAAGGAAATTTGAATAACCCTATGTGTCAGCTTTGTCCACCATTTTACGGAATAAAAAACATAGTTTGTATGCCCAAGATATCTCCATTTTTTCTCCTCCATTTGGCATTTTTTCCCCTCCATTTTTGAAATTTTGAACAAGTGTTATTACAATACCTCACATACTTGCCTCCTTTTACTTAGCCATTTTACCAAATTTTCCCAACTTCTCATCTCTCGACATGTTTCTTCCTCCACCTTTGCATTTCCACAATCCTCAAATCACCTCCGCATTTCCACAATCCTCAAATTGCACCTTCATTGAGTTTCATACTTAGTTTACTTTCCATCACTCTACCCTTGCAACTGACAACCCCACAATCCTACCTCACCCTTCCTTTGCATTTACACAATCCTCAAATTGCACCCACATCGATTTTTATACTTGGTTTACTTTCCATCACCCTACCCCTGCAACTGACAACCCCACAAATGTCTCCACACTTAATCACTTTTACTACTTCCCAACACTTGGCTATTTTTATGTTTTTACTACTTCCCAATGCTTAGCTATTTTTACTTTTTACTAAGTTTTACATGGTTAACTTCCTCCACTCCCGCATTGTCATATTTCTCTGCAAACACTTGGTTTATTTTCAAATATTATTAATCATTTCTTACCCTAAGTTTCCTTTCCCCTTTCCCCAATTTATTTTCAAATATTATTCATCATTTCTTATCCTAAGTTTCTTTCCCCCACTTTTTCTTTGGCACACCTCCCAATGACACGTGGTAGTAAAGTGGACCTACCCCCGGGTGACACTTGGATGGTATGGGTTGGAAAAATATGACTCGGCAATGATTTGGCATAATGACTAGGTGACAAGGTGGCAACCAAAAGTTATACTATGCACAAGCTACGAGAGGTTCCATAGTTTTCTCTATTTCATACACAAATAATATGGGGATGAATTTTGCTTATAAACATGATATGATAATTATTCCCCATTGCATGTGGGATAAATGGGTCGGATTAACAAATCAAGGGCTCATAATTCACGTGGATAGATCAACGAAAGTTGAGTCTCTATCTTATGGAGGCCATAATGTTTGATCCTGATGTTGAAATTGAGAAAACGAGAGCTTGTTGAAAAGATAGAGACATGAAGAACAAATTGGAAGTAATTTTCATGGCTAGAATGATAGCTATCAAACCCAAAAAAATAAATTACATCCGGGACTATTTTCATCTTAGCAGAAAATCGTTTTTGAAAAACATATCATTAAAAGAAGTTCATGAATGTCTAAAGCAAGTCCTAGATTAAGGAATATATATTTGAGTTTACATAACAAATGGATTTAAAAAATCATGGATATTTTATTAAAAAGAATCAATTTAAGAATTATACTCGCTTTGGATGAGGCAAAACATAATTGTTCATCCATTAAAATAATATATCAAAGATTGGTTCAAAAAGTCGTTATTGAAGATAATTGATGTTGAATAACCAATAAGAAATTGTTACATCAAAGAAATTTGAGCCCAAATATATATATGCATCAAGATTCAACATAGAGGATAGATTTTTTTCAACCATAGTAAGTAGAGCAGTCATATTGTTAAAATCTTTATTTCCTTTTTCTTCTCAGTTAGTACTCATCCAACATTTCTTGTTTTAGAATTTGTGAAAACCAAAGGTCGATTCCTAACCGTGTCTTCTTTCTTTCTTCCACGTATTTCTTTTATTATTGGTCCATGGGAGCCCCATCCCAGTCCATTTACAATGAATGCTTTTACTTTCAATTGTCATAAACTTTCACAAACATCTATTATTTTTTGAGGTTCCCAAAGAACTATTTGGGATACTACATTAGTGATTTATTAGACTTTGAGTTTGAAGCATGAGATCTCAAATGTGTGTCTATCAACATATTTTGAGTTTTAAATGAATGATCATGTTAAGTTCTCTATAAATGTGGTCTACATTTCTTATTTTGTCCAATGATGTGCTCTACTTTGATTATGCTATGATGGAAATGCAGTCCTTTGAAATCTCCCACTCTTATGGTTTACAGTCTTGTATGGCATTGTATATATTCATTTATGAAGAAGCATGGTCCTTTCTTAGGCATTCTTTGCATGTGAATATTTGCTCCTTTTAAAAATATAATCTTATATAGCATTCCTTATAAATGTATATTATATTAAAAAAGAAGTACCACCTCTCTAAAAACACAAGAGGATTTGTCCTCATGTTGTTATCTTAAAGACCTTAAATAGTCTTTTAGATCAATATCACTATACATTGAAACTATGACAAAAACATCAAAGGAATTTGAAAATAAAATTGATATATTCATATAGAATTGAAACATGCCAACCTTTGCATCGGGTTCAGTGTTTTGGCAACTCTAATATGGTCATTGTCTTGCTCAGAATATCATAAACTGATCGCAATAGTCAAGTTACTTAATGTCAATGACGTGATCCACCTTATTAATGTTAATGACATCATCCATTTAAACAATAAATTTGCGTGTGTGTGTGTGTGTGTGTGTGTGTGTAATTAAATTTTCTTTCTAATGCTTTACCTTAAAATCTAGGTTTAAAATGGATCCCTATAAAACAAGAAAGAACCTATCGATATTCCCCTTTGTTTTATATTGTTTTGATCAATAATCTATGCAAGCTCCATATGAATATATTTGTTGGATTTTATTAATCATTACAAATATAAATATTAGGCTTTATTAGTTAAAGTCTATTTTCTATTTATTTCGATTTCTTCATTTATCTTACTAGTGTTTATCAACCTTTAATTAAACAATAATCAAAATTATTGAAATAACTAATAAAAATACTAATAATTATAATTTTTTATTTCTAATTCAATAATTTATGCTAACCAAATCAGAGTATCTGAAAAACACAATTTCAATGTGAAACTAAAAGAAATCTATATTGGTGTACTTAAACAATAAAATTTATTGCTAAATAAAATGATATTTACATAGAATTAAAAGTTGAATATGATTATCACACAAAAGTCTTCTTTGAAGATCAGAAATTCCTATTAATTTAAACAACGTTTTTTAAGAATTCGGGATTTCCTTTGAGAAAGTATAGTTGTCCACATTAATGTCTTTATTAGTCCTTTTCGAAGGCCTAGGACTATAGAAATCAATATTGCGTTGACCACGATTTTCATTTTGCGTTGACCAAAAATTTATCGCTTTTTTACATAGTTTAACTTTGTTGTGAGTGATCAATTTGTTTTCTTGTCTTCTAATTGGTCCTTCAAAACAACATCTTATTTTCGGGCCGACAACGAAAATTTAATAAACAAATTAACTATGCAGTTGTAGCAAATGGTTGGAACGAGTGCATGTATGAGAATTTAATGAGAAATTTAATTATGCAGCTTGTTGATGAAAATATATGAATTATCTTACTCAAGCATTTTTTAATCCTGCCTAGCTAAGACAAGATAGTCGGGAATATCACCCTATGTTTTATAGCCTCAAAAAAGTATTTCCCAATTAATTACAAGGGCTTAGGATGATTTTTTAAATGAAAAGATTGCTGCAAAATATGAAATTTTTATTTAATTTTCTGAAAATACACATATTGCAGAAAGTAAATGTGGAGATCAAAAGTAAAAGTAACCAAGTCACAGATTAACACAAATGAGACAGAATAGAAATTGTTTTATTTCATTCCAAGAAATCAAAGTATCCTTCTCTTTACAAAATCCATGTGAGGGCATGGACCAAAGTCAAATTTAGATATCCCCAATGAAAACCATACAAAAGGACTCTGACAAGAAGTAAAAACTAAACTTTAAAATCTAGATCAGGTTGCCACAGACTACTGCCAACTTGACTCTACACAATATCCTTTATCAGTTATGAAACTTAATCCATAAATAGACAAGTATACACAAACTATCAAAGATATAGCAACACTTGAAACAAGCATCTGAATGATATGGTTTAGCTTTGAACCTTGTTGTCTACAATAGGACCATGCTATCAAAAAGAGAATTAGGCCTTTAATGAACTGAAGAATGAATGAAAATTGAACTATCTCATGAAAACACAAGAGCAAACCTTAGTATTGATTTCTCCTTCTATTATCCCCTTGTTCTTCCTTCTCAATTTGATTTTATGCATTCCAAATTAGTTGAAGTAGTTCAACTACCTCATTTAGTTAAGTTAATTAAACTTAACTAATTTTAGATTAGGGGAAGTAATAATAATAATAATAATTAAGGGTCTTTATTAAATAATAACTAAGTAGGTGCGACCCCTTGTGCTCCCTTTTATTTCTTTACAAATAAACACAATTAGATAACCATTTAAGCACATGCCTCCTTGTAGCTCCCATAAATATTTCCAAATTTTGAATATTAAATTTTAGAAATAATTCAAATCATATTTAAAACATGTAATAATCACATTATCCCAAAATAATAGCTTGATGTCCAAAACTTTATGCAGCCCGTTGTCTTCAACATATCAACCATAAACACATAAATTAAAATCCATATTTTCCACTTTGAGAGGCAATTCTTCTTTTGTCACTATTGTCCCCTTTCGACTTTCTAGAATTAGCCTTAGGTTGATTTGAACCTTGAGGCTTAATCTGACTAATAACATGGGAGCAATTCTCCTTCAGGTGCATATGGGAGGACACTGATTTTGATGAGTCATTTGAAGGAGATGAGGGGGAAGCAACAACTTTACATTTGTCTTGCACATGGGGGGGCTCAGTTTTAAGTCATTTGCTAGCATGAGAGGACTGAACATGTGAGTGTACAGGGGAAATTTGAGCATTTGGATTTACAAGTGGAGGAGGAGGAAGCAATGACAAGTTAGGCCAAACACGGTGGTGGGAGACTATTGAATGAACAATCTCTTACCATCCATCATTTTTGGGAACTTCTAGTTACATAGATACATGGGGAGGCACAGGAATACCGGGGATATTTATTTCTTCCCCTATTGTATTCCCCATGACTGCCTATGCTGAAGAAACTCATCCTATATGGAGCAATTCTTTAGCAACTAGCCCTTAACAGACCATACATGACATTCTTTTTATATGAAACAAAGTTTGGCTCAGAAATTGACATAAGACCCATGCAATTCAATCCATAATAAATTATTTAATAATTGTCAAATGAGTAGGGGGTGAAATAGGGTCATGGGAATGTTAAAAAAAAAATCGTGAGCTCGCTGCCCTAGCCGCTCCGCGCCCTCCAGCTGCCTCCTGCGGCCTCCCTGCCTGGTAGCCCCTGCTGCTGGGCCTCCTCGATCCCGGCCTCCTTTCAGGGCCGCCTCCATCCCTTCTACTCGGCTCCCCCCTCCCCTTTCTGAGCATTCGGCTGCTCCAGCAGAGATTGGGACAAAGTGTTGCATTCAGGCATGTCGCCCCCAGGGGGTTCAGAGACATTGGACCCTCCTCTGCCCCCTCCTCCGGAGGTGATTGCATTCAAAGCAATGATAGATTTGAACTCTAAGCGACAACCTTCAGCTAGCCAGCAGAAGTTTGTCAAGAGGATGGATACCATTCCATCGGTAGCCCTTCCCGAAGAGGAAACCTGCAAAGCAGCTCTAAATCTTGCTGAGAAAGGACTTATAGGCCAGTTCACAGGCCTCTGGCCCTCACCTAAGTCGGTAGAGGAGTGGACTAAAAGGAACTGGACATCGTTAATCAAAGAAGGAATCAAGAGCTACTTCGTAGGCAAAGGTTTCTTTGTCTTTGTCTTTGAAAGTGCAGAGGACAAAAGCCTAATCTTCAGAAACGGACCTTATTTCATGGGCCCCCAAGGACTATATCTCAACAAATGGTCACCAGACTTCGACCTAGCACAGGATGTCCCAACTGCTGTCCCGGTGTGGGTGCGGCTTCCCCATCTTCCCCTCCACTGTTGGAATCATAAGTCACTCCAGATCATCGGCAACGAATTAGGAAAATATATAGATCATGCTGCAAGTAAAGATCAATACTCATGCGCACGCATCTGTGTCGAAGTTGATCTGGAAGAAGGTTTACCGGAATCCATTAAACTAACAGTCGCAGGATGGACGCACGTACAAGAGCTGGACTACGAACAAATCCCATTCAAATGTAGGCACTGCCATGGCTACGGGCATTTCGCCAAGCACTGCAAGAAAAAGGTTGAAGAACAGCCAGACAATCAGAATGGAGAGCAATGGACCTTAATACAAAAAATCAACAATAAAAAAAAAAGCAAAGGAAAAGGCACTTCGAAAGAGGCACCAAGTAGCTCCAATCCCAACCAAGAAAAGATCTCAAACAATAAAGAAATAAGACAGAGAAAGCCAACCACAACAGCCCCGGAAAACTTGGATCAAAGTGACTCTCGTAACTCTAACAAAGAAGAGGAGGAAATGACTCACCTAGAAGTCCCCCAAGGAAGCCCTTCCAATCCCACTTATGCGGATGTAACAAGGAAAAAACCAGCTGAAAGCATTGATTCCTCGGAGGAGGAAAACTATGAGCAGCCCACAAGAAAAGTTGGCAGGAAATCCCGCAGAGAAGCAAGGGAAGAGGAAGCTGAAAGGCTCAAAACCCAAGGAAGTCAGCCCACAATTGAGATGTCTATTGGGAGAAACTCCAGAAACAGGCCCCCCAAAGGAGGCTCTCACCCCACCCCTGGTAAATAATGCGCCTCGTCTCTTGGAATTGCAGAGGTCTCGGCAACCCCATGAAAGCAGAAGCGGTTAAGGATTTGCTCAAAATAGAACCCTCAGACATTCTCATGATCCAAGAGACTAAGATAGAGGGGAAAGCCCTTCTAGACATCAGCAAGAAGAAATGGAAGAAAAGCACAGGAAGAGCAGTCAGCTCAAGAGGCTCATTCGGAGGACTTGCAACTCCATGGACAGAAGAGCTCTTTCAGTTGACCAAATCCCATGAAACGCAGCATTGGATCTTCACGGAGCTAACGCATTGTCCAAGTAAGATGATCATATCCCTCTTTAATCTTTATGTACCTGTACTTTATTCTGAAAAGAGAGATTGTTGGAACACTCTTAAAGAATTCCTAGAACAACATTCCCCTAGTAATATCATTCTTGCTAGGGATTTAAACATTGTCTTAAAACCCAAAGAAAAAAGGGGAGGAATCAATAGCAGAGACACCATGCTCCCCATGGTTGAAGACCTCATTCAGCAATGGAATCTCCTTGATTTCAGTCCAATCAAAGGGCTCTACACTTGGTCCAACAATAGAGTGGGAGAGGAACATATATCAGCCCGGCTGGACAGATTTTTTGTCCAAGACTCTCTGATGATGAACAAGAAAATAATCACCTCCAAAATTCTTTCGACACTGACCTCAGACCACAAACCAGTTAAGCTCATTCTGGATGATGAAGAAGATCTTGGTCCAATCCCCTTCCGTTTCAACCCTCTTTGGACTGAAAGGGACGGATTCATGGACACAGTGAAAGCAGCTTGGGTCAACCCAATCACAGGGTCCTCGAGCTATGTGTGGGAACAAAAGATCAAAGCCACAAAGCAAGCCCTAAAGAGTTGGTTAAAGAAACCAACTCCAAACCCAACCAGTGAAAGAATAGAAATTGTTCAGTCTTTAGAGGCGCTGCAAGTCGAAATGGAAAACAGAGATATCACTCCAACTCTGCTAGACAATGAAGTAAAAACACAATGTTCTTCTTTTAGATCTTTCCGAATAGAGGAAGAGTACTGGAGAATCAAGTCCCGAAGTTTGTGGCTGAAGGAAGGTGACCGTAACACCTCCTTCTTCCATCGCCAATATCGAGCAAGACTCTCTAGAAATCACATTTTTGAATTTACAACAGCAGAGGGGCAGATCTGCAAAGGGTTCAGCCAGATAAAAGAGGCAGCGGAAAGACATTTCAAACATCTTTACACTGTAGACACTCAAACCAATGAGGAAGACACTACTGATCTCCTCTATAACATCCCTCTCCTGATCAGTCCGGAAGACAATGACATTCTCACTAAGCCCATCACTGAAGAAGAAATCATAAAAATCATCTGGTCCATGGAATCGGACAAGGCCCCTGGGCCTGATGGATTCTCAATCCATTTCTACAAAATTTGTTGGGACATCATCAAAGCTGACCTTCTAAAGATGATAAAAGGATTTATGGAAAAAGCCAAAGTAGGAGGAGGAACTAATTCCACCTACCTCGCCCTCATACCTAAAGAAACCAATCATGGAACCTTCGCCAGATTTAGGCCTATTTCTCTTTGTAATGCCTCCTACAAAATTCTGGCAAAGCTCCTAGCTAACAGGATCAAGCCATTGCTCAACAGGCTGATATCAAGCAATCAAGGAGGATTCGTTGAAGGCAGGCACATACTGAATAATGTCATCCAAGTCCAAGAGATAATTCACTCAAGCAAGCAGCGAAACGAAAAAGGCATGCTGATAAAACTCGATATGGCCAATGCCTTTGATCGAGTTAATCGAGACTTCCTTTTCAAAGTCCTTCTCTCCTTTGGCTTCTCCCCCCATTTTGTCAAACTCATCTCAGCTTGCACTGACAACCCCTGGATTGCCCCTCTCGTAAATGGCCGCCCTACTCCTTTTTTCCAAGCTCGGAGAGGCCTCAGGCAAGGATGTTCGCTCTCCCCCTTCCTGTATATCCTGATGGCGGATTCCCTCAGTAGAAAGTTATCAGCTGAAATTGCCACAGGCTCCCTTCCAGGTTTAAAACCTTCTGCCTCCTCTCCAGCCCAGAACCACTCACTGTTTGCTGATGACTCCCTTCTCCTGGGAGGCGCTTCTGTAAGAATAGCCAAGGAATTTGACTCAATCCTAAAACGCTACTACAGGGTCACTGGTGCCTCCATCAATGAAAGTAAAAGTGCAATTTACGGTTGGAACATTGGCCAGTAAGAGCTAACAGGAATCTCCAACACCCTTGGTTTCACCGGTCATGCCCATTGAGAAAATATTAATTACCTCGGCCTTCCCATCATCAACTGTTGCAATAAGAGGTCACTGTGGACAGAAATCATTAGTAAAATAAAAGAAAAAATCTCTGTATGGGGAGGCTATTGGCTCACAAAGGGAGGTAAGGTCATTCTGATCAAGGAGGTCTTATCTGCGCTCCCAATTTACCAAGCAGCCTTTCTCCTCGCCCCAAAAAGTGTGACGGACCAAATCTCCAAGCTGCTCCACGACTTTCTTTGGCAGGGGGGGAAAGGGAATCAACACAAATTTCACTTGGTTAAATGGGAAATGGTCAAACGCTCAATCTCTGAGGGAGGCTTGCAAATTCGGGATCCAGCACTAGTCAACCTGGCGTTGGGAGGCAAAATCGCATGGAATCTCTTCAGAAACCCCAAACATCCAGTCAACGAAATTCTGAAGGGGAAGTATGCTCATAATGCCCCGTCTAGATATCTGCAAGAATGCCAAATAAGCCACAGCACGCAGGTATGGCGTCTATGCAATAAAAGTCTAAATTTCTTCAAGGGAAAGGCGTACAGGATCCCAGGCAACGGAAAGCACATTAAGTTGTGGCAAGATCGCATAATGGATCGTGATCCTCTCGAAGACAATGAAGAAATCGCAGACTTGAAAAACTGGCTGGAACGAGCAGGGATACACAGCGTTTATGAATTATACAAGTGGGACAGTTATGATGATTGGAAAGGGTGGGATTTTTTTGGAGTTCCAGACCGCTTAAACCATCAAAAACGCATCCTAGAAGAGCTGTTGGAAGAAGCGGCCCCAGTGAACAGAAAAATGAAAGATAGCTGGGGGTGGGGGAAAACTGGAAGCTATACAATAGCAGAAGCCTACAACGCTCTCCAGCCAATCAGGAACAGCAGCAAACCCCCGGAATTTTGGAGGAAAGTCTGGGATCCGCTAGCATTACCCAAGGTAAATTTCTTCTTTTGGACTCTGGTTCACAACAAGTTGTTAACGGGAGACAATTTGGAAAAAAAAAAGCATAGCTGGGCCGCATAGATGTGAGCTATGCAAAAGCAGCCCAGAAACAGCTAAGCACCTCTTCATGGATTGCAACTTCGCCAAAGAAGTTTGGAGTCTCATTCTTCACGAGTTAAAAACCACAGTACCTCATTATAACTCTGTAGCAGACTTGTTTGATGCTTGGAATCAATGCTACCCCAAAAAAATCCCCAGCAAATCATTTTGGAGGAAAGTCTGGAATGCCATCCCCAAATATGTTTGCTGGCAGCTCTGGTTGACCCGGAATGACCTGATCTTCAATGAAAAGCAGCAAGCCCCTTTTTCGGCAGCGGCAAAGGCCAAAGCCTTCCTCTTGGAAGTATTTCAACACCAGCATTGCTCTGATTATGCTTTGCTGCTCCCTGAAGAAGAGAGATGGTTGGGCCCCCTTTCTCCTCATCCTCGAAAGCAGTTTTCAACCCCTCAAGCAGTGAATCCGGTTTGGCGAAAAAGAGACTCCGAAGCCTCCATCCAAGATTGGTGGAGAAATCAAAAAATAACCACGATCTTCTTCGATGGAGCCTCCAAAGGTAATCCTGGGACAGTAGGAGCAGGAGGAGTCATCTATGCCTCGGATGGCTTGAGAAAGGACAGTTTCTGTTGGGGCATTGGGCAGAAAACCAACAATCAAGCAGAGATCCAAGGCCTGCTCAAAGCTTGCCAAATAGCCAGAGATAGAGGATACAAAGAATTCCAAGCACTTGGAGACTCAGAGATTCTAATAAAAAATTTAAACTCGGACAAAATGTTCACCAATGCAAGCCTCAACAAATCAATGAATAGATTAAAGAGAATTCTGCTCGACTTTGACTCCTACAAATTCTTCCACATCCTCAGAAACTCGAACAGCGAAGCAGATCTATTGGCGAACAAAGGTTGCACTCTTGGAAAAGGGCAGCTTCTCCTAAATGATGAAAGTTCATTCCATCCCTGCAACTCTTGAGAAATCTGCATTTTGTAATAGGATAAGAAACAGAAATAGAAGCTTTGTAATGATGGATGCCACGGCGCAAGCCCAACCCTTTTCTTAATAAATAAAACATATCCGTTTCAGTTAAAAAAAAAATAGGGTCATGGGATATCTGGGGGGATTGTAATGAGCGAAAAAGTGGTAGCATGACAGGGAGTAAGAACACGAGTACTACTCAACATTTCATTAAATAACTGATTGTGCAATTCATACCAAAATATATCAGTTGCCACCTATTTTTGTGTCACATCTTTACCACTTCCATACATAGTGTTTAATTTATTTTATAGAAGAGAGCGTGTAAAAATGAAATTGGGATCATGAGGGGGTTATAATGAGCGAAAAAGTGATAGTATGAGAGGGAAGAACATGGATATTGTTCCTAAAAAGATAAATTTAATCAAACAACAACCATAACTCCGTTCAGATCACAATCCAATAAGCATCCACTTTTAAAACCAAAATCATTTAATTGTCCCTTAATTGCAGACAGAATGCTTGTTGACTTCAAATAAAAACAATTCAATTGCCCAGAATTATTCAATTATATCAACCCTTGCATCTTATACAATAACTATGCAACATCATATTAACATCATTGCCAATTTTACAATAACATCATAATCATTCGAGCCACAGCCCTTAATATTCCAATGCTAAATGTTTTCCCTTTTAAAACAAAATATAATATGCATTGTGATTACAAACATCCACATCCCATATTCATTTCTTAAAATCGAATCATAATAGACCCAGTATTAACCACCAACAGTTGACATTGTTTGACATAATCCACTGTCGTCAAAACTCATAATCGGGCCTCAATTTAATCACACACAAGTCTTCATCAATATAATCGACACTAATCATGATTCGACAATAGAATTTAACCAAAAAAAACATGTAACTCTGAGCCTAAGATTCATGTACATTAAACATGTATAGACTTCCTTCAACAGAAAATGCCCAACAAAAGACAGAGTCAAAAAAGTGCTCGAGGAGAACAAAACCACATCGTGTGTGAGGAGAACAAAACCACATCACACACATGTGTCTTTTAAACTTTGATGGGACCATGATCGTGTTAGGGTTTAACACGGGAATGGAGGGAATAATAATAAATCGACCAAATGGAAAGTCCTCGAGGATGCAGAAAACCCATAGCCCCTTTCTTTTTCAAACAAACTTATCACAGAGAGGTAATAATAGAGGCTCGATCAAGAGATGATCTTCGAAGCCAGAGATATCTCATGCTTCTTTTAAAATTTTATTACAGAGAGGTAACGAGAGATGGCTCATTCAAGGGATATTCTTCGAAACATAGAGGGCCTGTGCCATTTTTTTTAGAACAAGTTGTCACAGGGAAGTAATCAATGAGTAGTATTTTGTAGAACAAAGAGCCTATGTCCTTTCTTTTTCTCTTAAAATAAGTCATCACAGAGAAGCAACCACATGTAATCAAGAATAGTCTTGGAAGAACATAGAGCCTGTGCTCTTTTAAAATCACCACAGTCGGTTAACTTATAACTCAAAAACTTGACAGTGAGGGAAATCAAACATAAAATTTAGCCACCTCCAATGGATAACGAGAGAGGCGAATTCTTAAAAACACAGTGGAAAGAATGCCCGATCACAACCCATGGCCACCCAACACATATGTAGGCTTCCATTCAACGTTCTAGGTGATAGAAAGATTCGATTGTGCACACTTTTGGAAATAGTGACAGTGAAGTAAATGCCATAACAAACAATAGGTTGGGGCTCGACCACAAAGCAATAACAGTTGCATTGCAACCTGGAGGAACGAATCATAACAACGACTGAGACAAAAAGGGGTGACAACAACTAATACCCATACTGGTGGTAAAAACCCACGCAATAAAACTCAAAGCTTGTTACACCATTGTCATAATGTTCCACAAAGAACCAGAATAAACCCCAAGTTGACCAACGTGTTTTAAACCAATAACCAATGCACAAGCTTCACAAAGCAATAAATTCCATTCCTTTATTTTAAAACACCAACATTCTAGAGTATTCACAGAGAAAACCATAAGCATGCACTGATACATAGTCAAAACTCAAGAAAAACACAGACCTCATGCAATCCTAAGCCAACAAATCGATTCATAATACAGAGGGACCATCATGGATGGAAAGTAAAGGAGCCATACCTGGAAAATCGCTTTGAGGTAAGAGTTGGACTGTGTTTTTCCTTTCAAAACCTGAAATCGTGGAGCTTCCACAACCACCAGAGCTGGAAAAAAAAACAAAAACAAATGCAACTATGGCTAGGGTGACGGGGTCGAGGTTTGTTTGAGTGACATGCAGTAAATTCACATTACGTCCTGCCCCATCTTTATTCAATTCAATGTACGAGCCAGCCCATATCATAACATCAACCATTAATTCAAACACATATCCATTGTTATATTCAATGCTATATCCATTTCATAGTGTGCCACCTTAATCATATCAAAACTTTAACAATAACCATATGTTAAACATTACCATATATGTTTCACATATAATCCTTTAGCCAAAGCGAATAGTCTAGCAACTAGGTTCATCACCTTCCTTTGTTTAATCACATATAACCTTAAGACTTGTCCATATTTTTTTCTTCTTTTTTTTTTAAGCTCCCGTATCATCCTTTAACCAAAGCATATAAAATCATGTATAAGATCATAATCAATCAATGTTTAATGCATAAACATAACACCTATAAAAATAACCCTTTTATCCATAGTGTTGTGATAAGTTGCAAGTGACCATCAAAACCATTTAGCATTGACACATTCAA
>JASDQU010738929.1:49342-66041 GCA_032191745.1 Picea mariana
AGAAAAAAGGGGAGGAATCAATAGCAGAGACACCATGCTCCCCATGGTTGAAGATCTCATTCAGCAATGGAATCTCCTTGATTTCAGTCCAGTCAAAGGGCTCTACACATGGTCCAACAATAGAGTGGGAGAGGAACATATATCAGCCCGGCTGGACAGATTTCTTGTCCAAGACACTCTGATGATGAACAAGAAAATAATCACCACCAAAATTCTTCTGAAACTGACCTCAGACCACAAACCAGTTCAGCTCATTCTGGATGATGAAGAAGATCTTGGTCCAATCCCCTTCCGTTTCAACCCTCTTTGGACTGAAAGGGACGGATTCATGGACACAGTGAAAGCAACTTGGGTCAACTCAATCACAGGGTCCTCCAGCTATGTGTGGGAACAAAAGCTCAAAGACACAAAGCAAGCCCTAAAGAGTTGGATAAAGAAACCAACTCCAAACCCAACCAATGAAAGAATAGAAATTGTTCAGTCTTTAGAGGCTCTACAAGTCGAAATGGAAACCAGAGATATCACTCCAACTCTGCTAGACAATGAAGTAAAAACACAATGTTCTTCTTTTAGATCTTTCTGAATTGAGGAAGAATACTAGAGAATCAAGTCCCGGAATTTGTGGCTGAAGGCAGGTGACCGTAACACCTCCTTCTTCCATCGCCAATATCGAGCAAGACTCTCTAGAAACCACATCTCTGAAATTACAACAGCAGAGGGGCAGATCTGCAAAGGGTTCAACCAGATAAAAGAGGCAGCGGAAATACATTTCAAACATATTTACACCGCAGACACTCAAACCAATGAGGAAGACACTGCTGATCTCCTCTATAACATCCCTCTCCTGATCAGTCCGAAAGAAAATGACATTATCACTAAGCCCATCACTGAAGAAGAAATCATAAAAATCATCTGGTCCATGGAATCTGACAAGGCCCCTGGGCCTGATGGATTCTCAATCCATTTCTACAAAATTTGCTGGGACATCATCAAAGATGACCTTCTAAAGATGATAAAAGGATTTATGGAAAAAGCCAAAGTAGGAGGAGGAACTAATTCCACCTACCTCGCCCTCATACCTAAAGAAACCAATCCTGAAACCTTTGCCATATTTAGGCCTATTTCTCTTTGTAATACCTCCTACAAAATACTAGCAAAGATCCTAGCTAACAAGATCAAGCCATTGCTCAACAGGCTGATATCAAGCAATCAAGGAGGATTCATTGAAGGTAGGCACATACTGGATAATGTCATCCAAGTCCAAGAGATAATTCACTCAAGAAAGCAGCGAAACGAAAAAGGCATGCTGATAAAACTCGATATGGCCAATGCCTTTGATCGAGTTAATCGAGACTTCCTTTTCAAAGTCCTTCTCTCCTTTGGCTTCTCCCCCCATTTTGTCAAACTCATCTCAGCTTGCGCTGACAACCACTGGATTGCCCCTCTCGTAAATGGCCTCCCTACTCCTTTTTTCCAATCCTGGAGAGGCCTCAGGAAAGGATGCCCACTCTCTCCCTTCCTGTATATCCTAATGGCGGATTCCCTCAGTAGAAAGTTATTAGCTGAAATAGCCACAGGTTCCCTTCCAGGCCTAAAACCTTCCACCTCCTCTCCAGCCCATAACCACTCACTGTTTGCTGATGACTCCCTTCTCCTGGGAGGCGCTTCTATAAGAATAGCCAAGGAATTTGACTCAGTCCTAAGACGCTACTGCAGGGTCACTGGTGCCTCCTTCAATGAAATAAAAAGTGCAATTTATGGTTGGAACATTGGCCAGCAAGACCTAACAGGAATCTCCAACACCCTTGGTTTTACCGGTCATGCCCAATGGGAAAAGATTAACTACCTCGGCCTTCCCATCATCAACTGCTGCAATAAGAGGTCGTTGTGGATAGAAATCATTAGCAAAATAAAAGAAAAAATCTCTGTATGGGGAGGCTACTGGCTCACAAAGGGAGGTAAGGTCATTCTGATCAAGGTGGTCTTATCTGCGCTCCCAATTTACCAAGAAGCCTTTCTCCTCGCCCCAAAAAGTGTGACGGATCAAATCTCCAAGCTGCTCCGCGACTTTCTTTGGCAGGGGGGGAAAGGAAATCAACACAAATTTCACTTGGTTAAATGGGAAATGGTCAAACGCTCAATATTTGAGGGAGGCTTGCAAATTCGGGATCCAACACTAGTCAACCTGGCGTTGGGAGGAAAAATCGTGTGGAATCTCTTCAAAAACCCCAAGCATCCAGTCAGCGAAATTCCGAAGTCAAAGTATGCTCATAATGCCCCGTCCAGATATCTGCAAGAATGTCAAACAAGCCACAGCACGCAGGTATGGTGTCTATGCAATAAAAGTCTAAATTTATTCAAGGGTAAGGCGTATAGGATCCGAGGTAATGGAAAGCACATTAAGTTGTGGCAAGATCGCATAATGGATCGTGATCCCCTCGAAGACAATGAAGAAATCGCAGACTTGAAAAACTGGCTGGAACAAGCAAGGATTCACAGCATTTATGAATTATCCAAGTGGGACAGTCATGATGATTGGAAAGGGTGGGATTTTTTTGGAGTTCCAGACCGCTTAAACCATCAAAAATGCATCCTAGAAGAGCTGTTGGAAGAAGCGGCCCTAGTGAATAGAAAAATGAAAGATAGCTGGGGGTGGGGGAAAAATGGAAGCTATACAATAGTAGAAGCCTACAACGCTCTCCAGCCAATCAGGAACAGCAGCAAACCCCCGAAATTTTGGAGGAAAGTCTGGGATCCACTAGCATTACCCAAGGTACTTTTTTTCTTTTGGACTCTGGTTCACAACAAGTTGTTTACAGGAGACAATTTGGAAAAAAGAAGCATAGCTGGGCCGCATAGATGTGAGCTATGCAGAAGCAGCCTAGAAATAGCTAAGCACCTCTTCATGGATTGCAACTTTGCCAAAGAAGTTTGGAGTCTCATTCTTCACGAGTTAAAAATCACAGTACCTCAATATAACTCTGTAGCAGACTTTTTTGATGCTTGGAATCAACGCTACCCCAAAAAAATCCCCAGAAAATCAATTTGGAGGAAAGTCTGGAATGCCATCCCCAAATATGTTTGTTGGCAGCTCTGGCTGACCCAGAATGACCTGATCTTCAATGAAAAGAAGCAAGCCCCTTTTTCGGTAGCGGCAAAGGCCAAAGCCTTCCTCCTGGAAGCAGTTCAACACCAGCATTGCTCTAATTATGCTTTGCTGCTCCCTGAAGAAGAGAGATGGTTGGGCCCCCTTTATCCTCACTCTCGGAAGCAGTTTTCAACCCCTCAAGCAGTGAACCTGGTTTGGCGAAAAAGAGACTCCGAAGCTTCCATCCAATAATGGTGGAGAAATAAAAAAATAACCACGATCTTCTTCGATGGAGCCTCCAAAGGTAATCCTGGGATAGCAGGAGCACGAGGAGTCATCTATGCCTCGGATGGCTCGAGAAAGGACAATTTCTGTTGGGGCATCGGGCAGAAAACCAACAATCAAGCAGAGATCCAAGGCCTGCTTAAAGCTTGCCAAATAGCCAGAGATAGAGGATACAAAGAATTCCAAGCACTTGGAGACTCAAAGATCCTAATAAAAAATTTAAACTTGGACAAAATGTTCACCAATGCAAGCCTCAACAAATTGATGAATAGATTAAAGAGAATTCTGCTCGACTTCGACTCCTACAAATTCTTCCATATCCTCAGAAACTCGAACAGCGAAGAAGATCTATTGGCGAACAAAGGTTGCACTCTTGGAAAAGGGCAACTTCTCCTAAATGACGAAAGTTCATTCCATCCCTGCAACTCTTGAGAAATCTGCATTTTGTAATAGGATAAGAAACAGAAATAGAAGCTTTGTAATGATGGCTGCCACGACGCAAGCCCAACCCTTTTCTTAATAAATAAAACATATCCGTTTCAGTTAAAAAAAAAAATTATAGGTACCATATTCTGAGGTGTCTCATTTTGAACAAATGAAAGTGAAAAATATTCAACTACAAGTAATTCTTCTTCAACTTGACGACTTTCAAATGATTGAACATCTTCACCAAAAATGACTTTTTGTTCAATGAAATTGTAACTTTGAATAGAAGGGATAATAAGATATCAATACTCATTCTCAATAGTGAATTCCCTTTCTTGTTCATTGTTGGAGCGGGATATTTTAGATAAGTGTTTGTAATAGTGTAGGAATGAATTAGACGAAATGTTGGCTAAGGAGAGAGCGCACAAAGTAGTTGGAGCATGTTCAAGAGTCAATGTGCAAAAGGAGGAAAGTAGTTAGGATTTTGGGGATATTATGTCCACTTTGTAACCATTTTTTTATAGGATTATCCCTATTGTAAAGATATAAATTGTAATAGGTTTTTGGGTAGAAGGAGTGAGTTGAGTTTTGAGTCAAGTATGCAAGATTGAAGAAGTCACTAAGTGTTCAGATGTTTTGAGTGATGATTGAGTTTTTCGAGAGTTAGGATCGATCCGCAACAGAAAAACTAAGGCAGGGTTGGGAAATGTTAACTGATACATCTTTTTGTAAGTGCAGTGTGTAGTTGTTAGGATATTGCAATGAATAAAATAAGAAGCTAGTTGTTGTGGACGTAGCCTAGTTTGGGGTGAATGACATTAAAACCTTGTGTATTGATGTGTTGTTTTTGTGTGTTATGTTTCTAATGCATATGATGTTTACTGTTATTGCACAATGATGGTAAATGTTTAATATTCTGAATATGTCATTGATATATGGTGTTATGATCATGCACACTTAATTTAATGATGAATGGACGAATGTTAAGTGGGTTAATGTCATGCACAAGGTATGTTGAATAATCATTAAAGGTTAAGTAACAGAAAATGTGCACAAAATAAATGAATGGATAATACATAATATGGTTATGCTGAATACCTCACTTCCCCCAACTGCAGAAACTTGGTTCCTACAACCCCTCCAGATGACTAGGGTGAGACTTCACTTTCTTTTAGGTGATGCTAAAAGGGCCGGTGTCTAAGGGTTTTGTTGGTTTATTAATGATTAACACTGGTTTTTCGCACTACACACCAACAAATGGTTATGTTTCTGGGACCAGTATCTGTAACTAAGGGGAACGTTTTAGAGGCCGAATAAGGAAGAGATCAAATAATGGTTAAGGAGGAAGGAACAATAATTTTCTAGAGAAAATAATAGGAACCCATGGGTCAATGATTAACAATGGTTGCAAAGGTATGTGTTAACAAATATTCATAAAATATTTTTTTGGTGAGTTTCCTATAATTTTGACTGAATGGTTAAAAAGGCTAGTGGAGAATGTTGGAAGATTATGAGTTGAGGCTTTGAGAAACTAGACTCCTAAATTGACCAGACAATTGAATACAATAAGTAATAAAGTTTATTTTTTAGTTGATTTTTGGTTGAATAGTATACTGGGGGGTTACATTACAGAGTTTGCAATAGAATCTACCCAGTCTTATAATGTCACAGAGAGGGAACTCTTCAAGGGTCTGCGTGAAATATTTATGAACGCACTGTCTACCTAGATAACAATGTTTTTTTATGAAAATAATGTTATGAATATGGAATCTAATTGCTAGGTACCTTCATGTACATAGGAGGACTAGGGGGATGACCAGAGGATGGACTGAGAGTGGAAATAGATGAAAAGGATGAAAAAGGAATGGATGGATTGAGGATGTCAAGAGAGGAAGAAAATTAATAAGATGGAGAGATTTGATTATTTCATTGTGGAAAAATGTATATGTATAGTAAGAAGGAGACATTGTTCTAGAGAGAAGAGAAACACGTAGTGTTTGAGAAAAATACCCCTGCATAATGCTTCATATCACACCATAGAGAGAAATGAAAGAGAAAGAAATGGATCCTTAGTGTAGTGTAGTAGAAGAAGGAAGTCCATCCCAGATTGAAATATGTGTTGAACCCATGACCCCATGTGCGTCACCAAGATCTTAACCAGAAACAAGAACTTTGTCAAGAGAAATTGTAGTTAGTGGAATAAGCCAGAACAATAGTAAAAATAGTGTAAGTAGTGCAGCGAACTGGAGTCTGTCACCATCACCAAAGGTAAGTACAACATAGAATACAATGGAAGGAATAGTTAATAAATTAAAAATTCTTGAATTCCAAGGAGTGGGGTTGGAAGACCCAGAGTAGCATCTATTTGTATGTGACACGATATGGACTGCAGAGAACGGTCAGGTTGAGGCAACAAATATTGTGTAGTTAGCAGTGAATTTCATAGCTTGCACACAGTTATTGTACATGAAGTATCATACTACTACACCAGCAGTTCGATCAAGGACATTGGAAGAAATTGGAAAATATTTATTAAAGGAATTTTGGAAGCCGAAATCTAAGTTGTAGTACATCACATATCTGAAAGAAATTAAGAAAATACAGAGTGAGAACATTTGGGATTACAATCATAGTTTTAAAAATGTGATGGGTAGATTAACTTCAATATTTATGATGAAAAACATACATAATGGTTTATTGCAGGTCTGTTTTCTCACATTCGTTGTCCTTTGACACAACATAAGGTCATGTCACAACCATAAGAATTATAAATTACGATGAAGTTAGAATCATATCCTATAGGAGATGGCTCAAGGATGTCACATGTTTAGTCACAGTTGGCTATGTTAATGATTCAGCTATCAAAACAGATGAAAGGAAAGGAAAATAATGGACAAGTTTGGTGTATTACATCTAAGACAAAAGGCCATCGCAAAGATAAATTCTTATAATTGGTGCAGTATATGGCTACAGAGGCACTAAACCCATTGGCAGGAGGAGTGGGGTATTGTGAAATATGAAAGACATGGGGACATCATCCAACTATTTCTCCATTATTGCAGAAGTACCAGAGTACACCCAGAAATTTGTTCTATAATATTTTCAAGTTTGTAGGACATGATGAGAATGATTATCACACATTCGAATTAATGAGAGAGTGCAATTCATATGCATATAAAATAAAAKAATAAAATGTTTAAACAAAAGGAGGATTTCCACAGTATAATACTCTAAGAGGGTTTAATCAGGGTGGAAGAGGAGGATTCAGTAGAGGTTGAGGATGAGGAGGATTTTGTAGAGGAGGAAGAGGACCAGTCATTTTTTATAATTTCAATCAACCTGAACATTTGGTGAGAGAATAATTGAATCCTTGCACAACTTGCACTTACTACAGAGCATTAGACCATGCAATAGAGGATTGTCCTAAACTTATAGAAAAATGGTAGGAAGGAGGGAACCAGAACCAGAACATATAGATGATAGCAGTTAAGGAGCACGATGATAAACCCATAATAGAAGTAGTTATGCATGGAAGAATGAGAACCAGAGTGGACATGAAAGATCAAGGGAATAACATTCACCAGTGCATAAGAAAAGTAGTGGAACCATTACCATTTTTTGGTCCATGAAAAGAGAGAGAGAGACTTACCAACAAGCAAGAAAAGTATTGATGGGAGAAGAATGGATAACATCAACTTATATTTCACCATCATTGTATGATCGACCACCAATACTTGATATTCCTCTAATATATGAACATACAAAAATGAAAAATGATAAGGTAAGTACATTGAAGAGCTTGTTAAGAAGTTGCTTAGATTTAATGAAGGATAAATATGTGTTTTCTAGTCTGGATAGAATGATTTACCATTGTTCCCAAGAAAAAGAGAAACTTGTTGTTGAAGATGATTTTTGTCAACAGAACTTAGCCGACAAAGTTTTTCCAGGCTCCCTCTCTCATTTCGCAATTGCTTGCTCAAAGTATTTTGCACACTCATTGAGTTGTCACTTCACATTCAAAGAAGAAGTCATTAAATAATATGTTAAGTTGTGATGAATATTTCCTAACAAATGATGGTCAATGATCAATTTTGAAATTGCATAGGATACATGGTCTCAAATAGACACTGGTTTACTACAAACTTTCGACAAGGATTATACGATAATTGGTAAAGATGTTGAGGCTATTGAACAATCCCAAAAGTGGCCCTTTACGCACTCCTTACATTATTCACACTGGCTATTTTTGCATATTTACCAAAGGTCTTTGAACCCTTATGCATTTCACCTTGTGATCTTGCAAACTTTTTAACTATGACCTTAACTTAAAAATGTTATACCATACTTTAGGTTGTAATTTTGGGCACTTTCTGATGACATACCATAGCCTAATTATATTATTACATAGTTATGTTCTTTCACTTTATTAAGAATATGTTATGGGCTTGAATTTATTAACTTATTCCATCCCTTGCCTTTTATTCCATGTATTATACCATGCCCTTTTTGGTTAAGACCTCAAACACCACTTATTTCCATGATAAAAACGAACATATATTATATTTTTTTCATTAGTTTCAAATCACTCACATTTGCATAACCCAGCTTTCCATAAATACATCTCATATCTTTCTTGATATTTTATTAAAGATTATACCTTCTTGGATTATCTCTTTGGCATTATCCTCATTCCATATCATAAGAAAAGATATTGTTATGACACGATGATGGTGATATATGAGCTTAGTGGGATTCCTTAACCTTTGGACCCACACTTAAATTGGAGTTATAAATAGGTGACAAGGCATGACACAAAGGACATAAAAAATCATGGTAAGTATGAGGATGTGTATCGAATCTTTTCCTGAAGCGCCATTGTTAAGAACAACTCGGCCTTGTATCGTTCATGCATAATTCTTTGGTTATAAATGATATGAAGTAACAACCATTCCTGCAATGATCATAAATTTTTTATCCACTGGTATAAAGCGATCTGTCACTGGTGAAGTTTAGGGTTCAATTTCATTTGATAAAATATCAAAGGTCATTACAGTTGGAAGTTGATATATAAAGAAATTATAGTTTCCTTGTTCTGGTAATTCATACTATGGTTCGCTTTAATGATTTTGGACAAGATATTTATTATTCAGATGATGCATATACATGTAGCATTGATTCTATTTTGATGTTCGCTATACATGATGAAGGATCGGGTTGAGTCTACCATTTTGTACTCAGGATTACTGCTTATTGTTCCAAGAATACTTATAAGATTCAGAAGAAGCACATAAAGCTTCCAATATAACATAGCACTCATTTTTCTCTCTGATTATACAATATGATGGTTTCATTCTTCCATTCGGTGACAAGCGATGATGTATGCAACATCAAAGCGAGATTCTACGAAAACTTCAGTTGTCTAGTCAATACTGGACTGACATTTTCAATTCGAATTTATTAGTTTGATGTTAACAATGAAGAAATAAAATACCCTACTCCAGTCGTATTTCAGATAAGCGATTACTCACACTAGGGGTCGTATGATAAATCCTTGTTGGAAGTTAATGATTTATTCCTCAAAAAACCGCAGAGATTCATTTATGCATAGATTTGTTGCTACTAGGATGTTATTCCTTCTGTCTCCCTAAAAAAAATAGAATCCATCAAGTTGATTGAAGATTCTGTGAAAAATATTGTTCCAAGAGGTGGTGCTTCTTGAATAAGAGAATATATGTTGACGAGTTGTATGGTTGTGCACAAACAGTTAGAAACAATATTTCACGATACAAATGCAACTCAAATTCAATCAATACATGAAGAGGCCACGAAATTGAAGCTTTATGTACACATCCTGGAAAAGGAAAGAGACTTCTAGTTGAGAAGTTTCGGGATATTGAACTCCTTTGCTAGAACCTAGAGTTGGAAAGCCTTGAGGTAGTCATGGAAATTCAGAAAATATTAGATGCTAAAGATTATAATAATTATGTACTTTTCGAAGCAAGCCCGAGCCATTATCAACAGATCAGTCTTGCCTAAGAATGAAACTAAGGACATTGATGAAACCAAATATTAAAGGAATGATTGAGGATGGATTTCTTGGCTCGGTGCACATCTGTGAAGTTCAGTTTTATATAGTTTTAAAAAACATTACAGTCAATGTTCCTAGAGAATTCTTCTCCATTTTATTTGGATGATTTCTACGCATAATAAGTGGATTATACGTCTATCCTAAATTGATTTTATTTTGAAGAAAATATGAAACCATTTCTTCAATTCACTCACAATGGAGTTTTCATTTTTTTTATTATTTATCAAATAAATAAAAAAAGCGGTTCAACTGGTTCGCTACAACTCGTTATAACTACATAAATATTAACTATCATAAAGACTTACCAAAACAATATAAAAGAGGAAGCCTACAACCATCTTGAGAGAGAGCAGTTGTTCTAAAAACAAAAATTTCTGAAGGAGAAAAGTTAGAAAAAATTATGAGAGAAACTTTGGCAGAAATTTCAAAGAATAATATGTTGGGAGTGTTGTGAGGACCGCTTCTATTCATTCTTTTCTTACATCTTCAGCAGAGGTTGATGGAATCATCGGCAATAGGGGGTCTTTCAAAGCAACCAACAAGATAAGAGAGGATGAGCTTTTTGGCCTTCACAAGGTAAATATTTACTTGTTAGTTTGTTGTATTAATGGCTTGTTGCAGGTTTTCGCCTTGCAATTCGCCACCATGGCTCCATTCCTTCTTGGCTCAACTTTCTTTTTTCTTTTCATGCTTGGTATTTCTATTGTACATTGTGTCTAGTGGGGATAAACACCATATACTTGGCCCTAGTCTATGTAGAGACTTGCAGATTTTGAAGATTATGAATTTGTATGAGAAGTCTTTTAATGAAAATCATTTATTTCTCACTGTCCACTATCTCTTGATTTTCCTTTAAAATYCTCATGTTTCCTCATCTTTATTTATTTAACACTCTGATTTCAAAGTAAAAAAAAAACGTTAGATAAAATCTTAAAAAGACAAACTAAACATATTTATTTTGTAAATAATCATGTTTATAAAGTTTTATTTACTAGCTAATTAGTGAACATAAAGTTTTGTTTATTTTACTATTATMATTTTATCATTTTTAATTACATYCTAACTTATAAATGGAAATATAAAAMTGTTATAACATAAAAAATGTTATTTCATGTAATAAATTTTCTATGTAAATAAATTATTTTAAAATTAACTTGGTTTATTTACTTTCTCCAACTTTTAGTTAACCTTGCTTTAGTTACCATTTTWACTAAATTAAAAACAAAAGTATTACCTTTCTATTTTTTATTTATTTGTATTTCTTTTATTAGGTTTAGTTTTTTTAATTCAAATGTATAGAATAATTAAATTGTAAATAGCATAAAGATCATAAATTGAATAAAAATTAAATATTGCTAAAAGGAAAATTACAAGGCAAAGGAAACTAGGCTTGGAATGTAGGTTAGGAGAAAATTGTCCTAGAGTTCAATGTGCTTTCTTGTCTGGGGATTTAATCCTAGGGTAGCATTCTCGTCTCTTCTCTCCTAGCCCCGTGAGAGGCTGTGTAGAGCCTTGAGGCTTGATCTCACTTATGACATGAGAACTGTCGTCTCTCAAGTGCATGCAGGATGAAATAGATTTGGTTGAATCACTTGAGGGAGAGGAGGGGGAGCATCAACTTTTACTTTATCATGCATATGGTGGGCTTCAGTTTTGAGTCTTTTTCTTGTGTGGGAGGACTATACATGTGAGTGCGTAGGGGAAATCTGTACATTTGGGTTAGCAGGTGGAGGAGGAGTAGGTAGAGACAAATTTGGCCAGCCAAGATATTGGGAGACTGATGGGTGAGCAATCTACTTCCATTTTTCATTATCAGGGACTTCAAGTTGCAACAAAACATGAGGGGGCACAGGGATACTAGGGACATGTTGGGTTTTGAAAGGAGGCATCTATTGTCTAGGCTGGACTACCCTTTGTTCAATCCAATTGAAAAATGCATCTTGGAAGAGCTGGTTTAACTCTTGAGAATCTGCATCAAAATGTATTGAGAATCTTGGCCTTCTAGGCCCTTTGTTCCAATTCCCTATGCCCCTTTTATTTCAGCCATGACTTCCTCTGTTGAAGAAGCTCATCGTGTATGAAGCGATTATTCGAAACTAGCTTCTTAAACAAACCATACATGACAATATCTTATTATGAAACAAAGTTTGTCTCAGCAATCACATCAAACCCATGCAATCCAATCAATAAAATTCATTTAATAATTGTCAATGAGCAGGGGGCGAATTAGGGTTCTCGGATATCTGAGGGGATTGTATTGAACGAAAAGTGAGAAAAATGAAAGGGAGTAAGAACATGATTACTGCTCAACAATTCATTAAACAATCGACTATGCAACAATAACCAAAACATATCAGTTGTGATCCATCTTTGAGTTATTTCTTAATCGTTGGAATACAGAGTTTTAATTTCATTTTAAAGAACATGGCATGCAAAATGATCTGGGATCGTGAGGGGATTTGTATTGAGAGAAAAAGKGAGAAAATGAYAGGGAATTAGATGGATATTGTTCATAAAATAAATTAAATAAATCAACAATCATAACTCTATTCAAAATTAATCCAAAAAGCATCCACTTCCAAAACCAACATTCATTGTTCCTCAATTGTATACAACACTGCTTGTTGTTTCAATAATTAAATTTCCCATAATTCCTTAATTTATAACATTCTGTGCTTTTATAACTTATAAAAAAAAATTCCATTCAACAATGTTATTTATGATAACATTGATCCCTTCTTCTTCTCTTTTTTTTTTTAAATAATCAAAACATGCACAACAATATGTTGACGTCAAGAGACTATAGAGTCTCCAACATCAACATTTTCGACCTCTTGCGGGGCTAGGTGAGAAGACACGAGAATGTCATTCTAGGCTTAAAACCCTCAACATGAAAGCACATTGAACTCTAGGCCAATTTTCTCCTAACCTACAATCCAAGCCTAGATTCCTTTGCCTTATAATTTTTCTTTTAGAAATATTTTTTTTATTTAATTTATAATCTTTATGCTATTTACAATTTAATTACTCTAAAGTAACAAAACTAAAACTAATAAAATAAATAAAAAATAGAAAGGTAATACTTTTGTTTTTATTTTAGTAAAAAAGTTAACTAAAAGCTGGAGAAATTAAATAAACCAAGCTAATTTTAAAATAATTTATTTACATGAATTTTTTTTTAACCTAACATTAGCTTAAGAATAGAGAAATAACATTTTTTTATGATATAACATTTTTATATTTCCATTTATAAGTTAGGATGTAATTAAAAATAATAAAATTAAAATAGTAAAATAAACAAAACTTTATGTACACTAATTAGATAGTAAATAAAACTTTATAAACATGATTATTTACAAAATAAATATGTTTAATTTCTCTTTCTAATATTTTAACTAAAAATTTTTTTTATTCTGAAATTAGAGTGTTGAATAAATAAAGATGAGGAAAACTTGGGATTTTAAAGAAAAATCAAGAGATAATGCAGAGTGAGAAATAAATGATTTTCATTAAAAGACTTCTCATAGAAATTTATAATCTTCAAAATCTTCAAGTCTCTGCGTAGACTAGGGCCAGGTATATGGTATTTATCCCCTCTAGACACAATGTACAATAGAAAGACCAAGCATGAAAAAGAAAAAGAAAGCTGAGCCAAGAAGGAATGGAGCCATGGTGGCGAATCTCAAGGAGAAAACTTGCATAGTGAAACCGATTAGCACCAAATCAAATCAAGCCATTAATACAACAAACTAACAAGTAAATCTTTACCTTGTGAAGGCCAACAAGCTCATCCTCGCTTATCCTCTTCGTTGCTTTGCAAGACCCCCTGTTGTTGATGATTCCATCAATCTCTGTTGAAGATGTAAGAAATGAATGAAATGAAATGCTCCTCATAGCACTCCCAGCATACTATTCTCTAAAATTTCTGCCAAAGTTTCTCTCACACATTTTTCTAACTTTTCTCCTTCAAAAATTTTTGTCTTCAAAACAACTGCTCTCTCCCAAGATGGATGTAGGCTGCCTCCTTTATATTGTTTTGGTAAGTAGTTCTGATAGTTAAGATTGATGTAGTTATAACGAGTTGTAGTGAGCCACTTGAACCACTTTTTTCTTATTTGATAAATAATAAAAAAAAGAAAAATCCATCGTGAATGAATTGACGAAATGATTTCATATTTTCTTCAAAATAGAATCAATTTAGGATAGACGTATAATCCACTTATTATGTGTAGAAATCATCAAAATAAAATGGAGGAGAATTCTCTGGGAACATTGATTGTAATGTATTTTAAAACCGTATAAAAATAAACTCTGCGGATGTGCATCGAGCCAAGAAAGTCGTCCTCAATCATTCCTTTACTGTTTGGCTTCATCAATTCCCTTAGGTGCATTCTTAGGAAAGACTGATCTGTTGATCATGGCCTAGGATTTGACAAGTATAGAATTATTATAATCTTCGGTGTCCAATATTTTATGAATTTCCATGACTACCTCAAGGCATTCCAACTATGGGTTATGGAAAAGGAGTTGAATATCCCGAAACTTCTCAAAGTAGAAGTGTCTTTTCTTTTCCAAGGTGTGTATGGAAAGATTCAATTTTGTGGCCTCTTCATGTATTTCTTGAATTCGAGTTGCATTTATATCATGAAATATTGTTTCTAACCATTTGTGCACAGCGAGACATCTCGTCAGAATCTATTCTCTGATTCTAGAAGAACCACCTCTTGGAAAAATATTGTCGATAGAATCTTCAATCAACTTGATGGATTCTATTTTTTTTAGGAGACATAAGGAATACCATCCTAGCAGCAGTATCTCTATGCATAAATGAATATCTACGGTTTTTCGAGGAATAACTCATTAAATTCCAACAAGGATATATCATATGATCCCCAGTGTGAGTAATCACTTTTCTTAAATACGACTAGAGCAGGGTATTTTATTTCTTCACTATATACATCAACCTAAGAAATTTGAATTGAAAATGTCATTCAGGTATTGACTAGATAACTGAGGTTTTCATAGAATTTGGCTTTGATGTTGCATACATCATGGCTTGTCACCGAATGGCAGAATGAAACCATCATATTTTATAATCAGAGAAAAAAATGAGTGCTATGTTATATTAGAAGCTTTCCGTGCTTATTCTCAATCTTAGAAGGATTCTTGGAACAATAAGCAGTAAGCATGAGTACAAAATGGTAGCCTCAACCCAATCCTTCATCATGTATAGCAAGCATAAAAAACAGAATCAACGCTACATGTATATATGTCATCTGAATAATAAATATCTTGGGCGAAATCATTCAAGCGAACCATAGTATGAATTACTGTAACAAGGAAACTATAATTTCTTTATATATCAACTTCCAGCAGTAATGACCTTCGATCTTTTATCAAATTAGATTGAACCCTAAACTTCACCAATGACAGGCCTCTTTATACCAGTGGATAAAAATTTGATGATCGTTGCATACATGGTTTTTACTTCATATCATTTATAACCAAAGAATTATGCATGAATGATACAAGGCCGAGTTGATATTAACAATGGCGCTTCACGAAAATATTTGGTACACATCCTCATACTTACCATGATTTTTTATGTCCTTTGTGACATGCCTTGTCACCATTTTATAACTCCAATTTTGTTGGCAAATATTGAACAAGCAACGAACGCGTGTTGATGGTTGTTGTCATTGATAGCAACAACGGAGATGGAAGGATATGAAGGATAAAATCCCTTGGGGATTCGGACGTAAAAAGCTCAGGAGGAACAACATTGAAGAAAACATGTGCAGTAAGAGTTTGCAGAGACACGTGCAGTAACAGTTTGCAAAGAAGAAGGAAGACAACGATCCAGTGACCATTGGATCCCATTCAAGTTTCCCGAAAGGTCGCCTACCATCCGATTTGCAGAGGTTGCGAGGGAGATAAGTCATCGGAGTTTCAGGGATCGAGGTTTCAATATGCAAAGAATACAATGCATCGAAAATCCCGATTTCGTGATATGCAAAATCCCGACTGAATCTGCACTGTCAAATCAACATGAGATCTATACCATTGATCCAACTCACGACGGTAGACTATGTCACCCAGGGACACGTGGCACAACCAGGGAATGACAGGTGTCAGGCAGATCTAACAATTCAAGAACATACAATTCATGAATCAGAGTGACACGTGGCAGGATCTAACACGTGTCAAACCACGTGTGACATCAGCAGAGGCATCGGCGATTGAGACTTCGATATGTCAAGAACACACTGCAACAGAAACTCTGAAATTGCGATATGCAATTTTGCGATGTAATCTGAGTCGTCGAGCTAGAAGTGATCTGGACCGTTGAATCTCTGCATGGAGTATCGGGGATCGGGAATCGGCACTTTACAATGTCAAAATCTCTTGACAACGAGAAACTTGAAATCGCGATTCAATCATAACCGTTGAATCCAAAATACATCTGGACCATTGATTTTCCCCATCCGGGTTTCGGGGATCGGGATTTCATAATGCAAAGAATAGTGAACATGAAGAATGCCGAAATCCCGATAGAGAGACATAAGGTTGTGGTCACGGAATGAAGGTCAGGTTGACCAGTAACTAAGCTCAGAAGGGCTAGTGTATGAAAGGAGCCATCGGGAATCAGAGAATCGCGAGTCTGGAGGACTTGTGATTTTTGACATCGCAGATGCCGAAATCGCGATGAGTGAAATCCAGATTTGATCTGAATCGTTGGATCAAGTAGTGATCAGAGGTTTTCTGTTCTTCCTCACACATTAATGCTTCAGTTATGAATCAGTTAAGAGAAA
>JASDQU010738929.1:67220-92410 GCA_032191745.1 Picea mariana
TCAAACGTAAAAAGCTCAGGAGGAACAGCATTGAAGAAAACACGCGCAGTAAGAGTTTGCAGAGACACGCGCAGTAACAGTTTGCAGAGAAGAAGGAAGATAGTGATCCAGTGACCGTTGGATCCCATTCAAGTTTCCCGAAAGGCCGCCTACTGTCCAATTTGCAGAGGTTGCGAGGGAGATAAGTCATCGGAGTTTCGGGGATCGGGGTTTCAATATGCAAAGAATACAATGCATCGAAAAGCCCGATTTTGCAATATGAAAAATCTCGACTGAATATGCACCATGAGATCAACATGAGATCTAGACCGTTGATCCAACTCATGACGGTAGACTACATTGCCCAGGGACACATGGCACAACCAAGGAATGACAGGTGTCAGGCAGATCTAACAATTCAGGCACATACAATTCACGAATCAGAGTGACACGTGGCAGGATCTAACACGTGTCAAACCACATGTGATGTCAGCAGAGGCATCGGTGATCAGGACTTTGATATGTCAAGAACACACTGCAACAGAAACTCCGAAATCGCGATATGCAATTTTGCGATGTAATCTGAGTTGTCGAGCTAGAAGTGATCTGAACCGTTGAATCTCTGCATGGAGTATCGGGGATCGGGAATCGACACTTTACAATGTCAAAATCTCTTGACAACGAGAAACCCGAAATCACGATGTATGATTTTGCGATTCAATCATAACCGTTGAATCCAAAATACATCTGGACCGTTGATTTTCCCCATCAGGGTTTCGGGGATCGAGATTTCATAATGCAAAGAATAGTGAACATGAAGAACGCCGAAATCCCGATAGAGAGACATAAGGTTGTGGTCACGGAATGAAGGTCACGTTGATTGAGAACTAAGCTCAGAAGGGCTAGTGTATGAAAGGAGCCATCGGGAATCGGAGAATCGCAAGTCTGGAGGACTTGTGATTTTTGACATCGCAGATGTCGAAATCGCGATGAGTGAAATCCAGATTTGATCTTAACCATTGGATCAAGTAGTGATCGGAGGGTTGTTGTTCTTCCTCACACATTAATGATTCAGTTATGAATCAGTTAAGAGAAATGGACTGATGATGACAAATAAGTTAGCGTTTCAGTTGCCAAGACTTATGTACCCGTATTACCGAATGGAAGGGGAAGTGGAATCGTCAAGGTAGTGTGTATAAAAGAATATGAATGAGACTGAATTTGTGTGGTCATTTTGTATGGAAAAAGAATGAAATAGTAAGAAAGGAGAAGAGGAGAAGGTGTTGAGGATGAATTTTAATTGATGTACAGAATGAAATGAAATGCATATCAGAAACAGAGCAAATGACAGGAAGAGGAGAAGAAGAAGAGAATGAAAAAAGAATGTGATGCATAGCAGACCTATAGAGAAAGAGAAGAATTGTAGAACGATAAGCAGAGAAGAACGATAGAGTAAGCAGAAGAAGAGCAGAATGATAAAACAATGTGATGCAGAGGAGACTTGCTGGGTGGACAAAGAAAGAGAAGAATTTCAGAACAGAAAAAGAATGGTAAGAAGTGATTTATATGCATAAGTTGTCTATGTATTCATTATTTGATATTGAAGGGTGATTGGGAGGTTCTCGGGAGGACTGTTGTCCTCAGAGGTTCAAGTGGGAGCTTGAACACAGGAAGTTGTAGCTTCCATCTGGTTGTGGCCAGAGAAACTAGGGTGGCAGGGTGGTGCTAGGGAGAACAAGTGTTCTCTGTTATACAGGTTGGAGCCTGTGTAACTGGAAGTTAGTGCTTCCATCCAGTTGGTGCTGGAATATTCAAGAAGTTGGTGCTTCCATCCAGTTGGTGCTGGAATATACAGGAAGTTGGTGCTTCCATCCAGTTGGTGCTAGAATACTCATGGAGTTGGTGCTTCCTTCTAGTGGGTGCTAGAGAAACCAGAGAGTTGGAGCTCTCAANAACTACAAAAGACTGCCTATCATTTCGAAGAAGAAGAGGTTTTCTCCCTTTATGGGTTTCCTCGTGAAAAATCTATCTCTGTGTGTACTTCATGTGTGACTGATGGTTTTTACTTTTACTGTTCATATGCTGTACATTGTTGATGACCATATGAAGAAAGATTAATAATGATTTTAATAAGTATAAAATTGTTTAAGCTTATATACAACTGATTCACCCTCCCCCGCCCCTCTAAGTTGTTTTAGTATTTCCAACAAATTTAAGCATGGGTCCAAAGGTTAAGGAATCCCACTAAGCTCATTTATCACCATCATTTTTTCATAGAAATATCTTTGCTTATGATATGGCATGAGGATAATGCCAAAGAGATAATCTAAGAAGGTATAATCTTTAATAAAATATCAAGAAAGATATGAGATGTATTTCTGGAAAGGTGGGTTATTCAAAGGTGAGTGATTTGAAACTAATGAAACAAATATAATATATGTTCGTTTTTATCATGGAAAGAAGTGGTGTTTGAGGAATTAACCAAAAAGGGCATGGTATAATACATGGCATAAAAGGCATGGGATGGAGTAAGTTAATAAATTCAATCTCATAACATGTTCTTAATAAAGTGAAAGAACATGGATATGTAATAATATAATTAGGTTATGGCATGTCATGAGAAAGTGCCCAAAATTACAACCTAAAGTATGGTATAACATTTTTAAGGTAAGGTCATAAATAAAAAGTTTGTAAGATCAAAAGGTGAAATGAATAAGGTTTCAAAGTTCTTTGGTAAATATGCAAAAATAGGTGGTGTGAATAATGTAAGGAGTGAGAAGAGGGCTACTTTTGTGATTGTTCAAGAGCCTCAATATCTTTACCAATTACCGTATCATACTTGCCGAAAGTTTGTAGTAAACTAGTGTCTATTTGAGAGCTTGTATCCTGTGCAATTTCAAAATTGATCACTGACCATCATATGTTAGGAAATACTCATCATAACTTAACATATTATTTAATGACTTGTTCTTTGAATGTGCAGCGACAACTCAACGGGTGCACACAAGACTTTGAGCAAGAAATTGTGAAATGAGAGGGAGAGTCTGGCAACACTTTGTCATCTAAGTATAGTTGAAAAAAATCATCGTCAACAATTTTCAACCAATATATGTGCGTCGCTTACAGTGGTTTGAAAGCTTCAAACTATAACTTACGATCATTGATTCTCAGGAAGAAAGGGGAAGGGAAGAGTAATGGAAGGACTAAGGGTGACTTGATGTGGAACAAGAAGAGGCCAATAGGGTTAGGTGAACTAGGTTATACAACAAGGAGAGACACAATAGAGGTTAAGGGATTTATGGATCAGTAATTCATGGAATAACTCATGGAAATTGGTATGTATGAGGGGGTTTGGTCCAGTTGTATAAACCGATGGAACGACTCTTTAGATCTTGATAAAAAGATTACTAGGATAGAAAACTATCATAGATGTGTGCTGAGTGAGAGACCCAAGTTTTACATTGAGAAACCACAACATGTATGGTGGAGGCATCTCAAAATGAAGGGGATGGATAAATGTAAAGAAGGAATATGGGGATAGGACTGATGAATATGATGAGCGAGGATGTCTCATGTAGCAAGAAAATGGTAGACAAGCGAGGAAATATGACAAAGGAAGGCAACTTAGTTCACCTACAAGTCTGTTGTCCACCAAAACACATTTGGTCAATCAGTTAAAAATATACACATATCCTACCTTTTAATATCACCAACCATTTCTCCATCACTTATGACCATAAAAAAAAAATTAAAAAAAAAAGCAAGAAAATAAACTGAGTAAATGAGAAATTGACCCAAAACTAATCTAGCCCTTCCCAAAAAAACTTATTATTATTATTATTATTTGTTTATTTGTTTATTTGTTTACATAGGTAAGAAACCATTAGATTGGAATCAAGTCAGATGAAATTTAGTGTAAAGGAATGCGTCACCTGCTTTGCATGCTGGTCTTATGAGTTTATCAAATTTTTGCGTGGAGGGACTGCTAAAATTCCAACCAATAGATGTGTATGGTGTGGAGATACAATTAATAAATATCCAAAAGAAACGACCACCAACCTCCAAGACATTCTAATCCATATGGGTATCGGTGGTTGCCCACCTTTCCGTCTGGCTCAAAACAGTTTTCTAGCATTTCTGGTAATTTACTATTTTTAGCAGTTTTTTCGGGTCCTGAGCTTCCGGGGCCATTTTGAGGCCCTAAACGATGTTTTTTTGGGTATGTTGTTGTCACAAAATAGCATCTATGATGCTATTTTGTCTCTAGCATTGTAGGCTTCGGATAGATCTTTCCAACGAGCTATCATGCGCCCCAAACGAAGATCGTTTGCAATTGTTATGACTCTGGGAAGTTGGTGGACTAACTTACCCAAACAGAGCCCACTTGACTTTTGGTGTTTCATCTTCTAGGGTTAGGTTTTCGGTTTCTACCTTCCTGCTTTTGATAAATAAGGCCCTTCGGCCTCTTTTTGTAATCAGCTTCGTCACGGATGAGCGTAGCGCCACATCTCTTATCAGGGATATGCTACCACCATTCTAGCTATGTATTGTTCAACAGTTTTACAGTTTCTCTATTTCATTAATTAATAGAAGTGTGTGTTTACTGTATCACTGTGTTCTCTGCAATACTATTGTGCACACTCTGTTATTTGCTTCTTACATTCCATTCCTACATAAATCCGGATCACATTCCAACCAATAGATTATTTTCCAGTAATGATAAAGGTATTGATTGAATTATATTTAGGGTTTATAGTTTGTACCTTAAAGGGATGATTCATGAATTCATAAAACAAATCAATGTCATATCTATGGACATTTCTACCAGGAATAGGGTCACCATGATACAAGAAAGACTCATAGCATGGATTAAAAAGCATAGGAATGTCCCTACAATAGTCACTATCATCGAAAAAAAAATTACACCTAGGAGGGACATGTTTGATAGTGCCAGACTCTTTAACCTCTTTTGATTGAAACAAAGTATTAACAAAAAAATTATACAATTTAGTAAGATCTCGATTGAATTCATTAATATCTCCAAAAGAGGATTCTCCACATGCATCATTAAAATCATGCTGGTCTTCATCAATTTGTGTTGACCACTCATCAACATCATCATCGAATAAAAATGTATCATAAATTTGTTTGACATAGTTAGAATTGATTTCTTTATTTGAATAATCAAAATTTCCATTGTATACATGCAGATAAAAGGCTCAAAATGAAACATGATTTTGGGATTGCGTTTTTTCATGAGGGTCACGAAGGGTGATGTTTGAGATGTGAGAGTTGGATTGATCATTAAGAATCATGATATAATCATGATCCTCTTCACCTCCAAGTTCTTGACCACAAGTAGTGAATTCATCATAAATAGGCCCTAAGAGAGAGGGCTCCCGAGATATATTACCAACAAGATTTGAAGATTGAGATTCAAGAAAGAAAAGCTCTTAATGATGGGGGTTAAAGAAGACAACTCCTTGTGTGAATCATAAATGCCAAAGGAGTAACTTGTTCTATTTATTTTCTCTTCGAAGTAGAGGCAAGTGGATAGGGCTAGCTCTAGGTTTTGAACGTTCTTTTACTACAACCTCCATCGGTAAAGAGGAGGTAGAAGTTCGTAGTAATGCAATGAAGAAGCCAATTTCGTGGGGCAAATGAGAGTATGAATTAAATTGTATAACTTGATGAACTAAATAATTAAAGTAAACCAAATTCATGAAAGGATTATCCAAATGCCCAAAGGTAGAAGTAAACCAGTAAGACAACTCAAACCAAGTAGAAATGCACCCATGAGGAAGGTTGGAAAATAAAGAGGCATCATAGCCCTGAAGTGAATTCATAAAAAACAACATACAACTGTCATTATTATTTACTCTGATAATGGCGCAAGCATTTGAAAACGTATGAAAATATTCAATCACCGTAACAATTCCATCGCCATGGAAGAGATGCAAATGATTCTTGAATTTGTGAGGTAAAGGGTTCATCGGGTGAGAGAACTTAAAGGGAGTGGGTACAAACCAAGGGGAATTGTTTAGGTATTCTTCAAAATTAAATAGACCATACTTGCGAATGACTTTCCCAAGGTTAGTATATGAAACCACAGGGTTACAACCACTGAACAAGATTCCAAACGGTTGAGACATTGAGGTCTAGAAAAAGTAAAAATTGAAAGAATTAAAACAAAAGCTAGGAACAAACCCTTGAATGGTTCTTCCCCAGTATGGTCACCAAAAAATATGTTACATCAAAAGACTATAGAGTCTCCAAAATAAACACCTGTCACACATGGAGTAGTTAACCAGGTGCATAGTAAGAAGTGAACAAATAGGGAGTTTTAACTCAGTGTGCAGATAAGAGCTTACGAAATGGACAATATAATTATGGAATTACGCTCTAATGTGAATGTTATCCCAAGAAATACTTAGGAGATGATGGGCCAACTGACGCTGATTTTCTCACTGATATAGTTTATATTAGTGAACCAACATAAGATCGTTCCAGTCGAAAGGTTAACAGGAGTAAATGTCAATATTGATGGGGTGCACATTGTAGTAGACTTCAAAGTGATCAACATAGTATATGTAAGTACACCATATCTAGCATTGTTAGGACTTGATTGGGCATTTGATAATCAACTGATAATTGAAATAAATACGAGATAGATGGTATTCGAAGTAGAATACTTTAAGTTCACTGCACTGTTATACCCCATGGAAGGGAAAAGGTATGTAGAACCGGTAAAGAGAAAAGAGCTTGACAATATGTATAATATGACTGCAATGATGGATGATTACATGAATCCTACAAATGAAGATGTACTCATTTAGAGGATTATTATATCATGTGCGTCAGACTCAAAAGACACTCTGGAGAATTGGAAACAAAGACTACATGAAGTATCAACTAGGAATTGTGCTCGAATTACCGACGCATTGAGATGTATAAAACCGAAATAGTCGAACCTCCAAGGTATAATGGAATAACACCTATATAATGTTTTATCAATGAGTTTGAAATGTATATTCCATACCATCAGATACTTTTGGCCTCGTATGTCACATTGAAAGCAACTTCAACAAGATGATGGGATGTGCACAAATATTGCAAAAGAGATTGGAAACAATGAAAAAGGTTATTAAAAGTAATATTTGGGACAAATAATGAAAGTATAATGACTAAATATAGTGGATTAATTTGTCCAACAGGTCATGTTACGAATTGTACTGTGCAATGGAGATCAGTAACAAAACAAGAATGGAATCACTTATTTGTGCATACTCCAGACACAATTCACAAGAGTTGGTACATAGAACTAGAAGTGGATAGAGGGACAAAAGATTGGGAAGCATTGACCAAGAACATCAAGGAGACGTTCATTTTTTAGAATAATAATCCTTTGATTGAAATAGATTTGCAGGTTCTCAAGAATAATACTTTTGCATCAAAGGACTTGTTGGGATCAATTCCTTTCTATAGTGCACCTAAAGTCACTACAACAGTTGAAGATTTGTTTATTGTTATAATGTCGCAGAAGAAGTTTAAGATGAGGAATATCCAAGGAAGTTTCATATATCATATACTGAAGAGGAGTGGATAGTACAAGGACCAGAACTTCAATATGAAGTATATGCCAAGCCCCTAAGAATGATCAAAGTGAACATTGGTACAGAGGAAAAACCTAAGTTTGCAAACATAGGAGACTACTGGAGCGAGGAAACAATTGAAAATATTTTTGAATTACTGCGTGAGTATCAAGACTTGTTTCCAACTACTTTCTAAGAGATGAAGGTAATTGTAGGAGATTTGGGAGAAATGAAAATCCCATTGAAACCGGATGCCAAACTTGTGCGACAGAGACCCTATACAAGGAACCCAAAATATAAGGAGAATGTAAAAGTAGGGATAGACAGAATGTGAGAGGCTTGAATTATAGAACATGTTAAATAATCAGAGTGGATTATCCTAATGGTATTTCAAGACAAGAAAACATGAGGAATTAGGATATGTTTAGATCTAATAAAGTTGAACGATTCATGCTTACACAACCCTTTTCTAGTGCCTTTTATAGATGAACTATTAGAGAATTTAGGGGGTCAAGAATCTTATTCTTTTACAGATGGATTCTCAGTATACCACTAGATTATGAATGCACAAGAAGACTGATACAATACCACCTTTGCGATAGACTGAGGTTGTTACTAGTACAAAGTTATTCCATTTGGGCTAAAGAATGCACCAAAAATATTTTCTAGAGTAGTTGTTGCAGCATTAAAAGAGTTTATTCATAAGTTATTATATGTATATTTAGATAATTGGATAGTATTTAGTCTATTGAAAGATCATACTGAACTTTTGCGCTTAATGTTGGATAAGTGTAGCTGATACCAGATCTCGTCGAACCTGAAGAAATGATTTTTTTGTGCGCCTTCTAGAATTTTGTTGGGCCATGTGGTGTGTAAACATGGATTGTTAATGTACCCTGCAAAGATAGCAGTGATTTTTTATTTTACACCACCGAATTCAGTGTGATAATTGAAATCCACATTGGGTCATACAAGATATTATAGAAAGTTCATCAAAGGATATGTTTAGATAACAACCCCTATCGATAATCTACTGAAGAAGGAAGAGAAGTATCATTGGAATTGAGAATGTCAGAAGAGTTTGGATAGACTGAAACACAATATGGTCAGTGTGCCGATCTTAGTACTTCCAGACTGGAGCAAGCAATTTCATGTACATGTGGATGCATCATATATAGCTTTAGGAGTAGTTTTGGCACAATCAGGTGAAGGAGAGATAGACCATCTAATTGCATTTTTTAGCAGGAAGTTATCATATACAAAGAAGAAATATACTACAATAAAATGAGAATTTTTGGAGATGGTATATGCCTTGCAGAAGTTCAAACATTACTTACATGGATCTCACTTGAAGATGTACATAGACTACTCTGCACAGAGATACCTAGTGAACAAGCTAGTGTTGGTGGGAAGAATATGTCGGTGGCTACTATTGTTCCAAGAATACGAATTTGAGGGGATCGTGAAACCAATAAATTTTAATTCAAGACCGGATCAATTGTTGCGCATGTTTTCAGGTGAAGATGCGGGAAACTTGGATGATAGTTTACTAGATGCACACATATTTTCAGTTTAGATGGTGGATGACTATCTTGCAAAAATAATTCAGTTTTTGAGCACGAGAGTACCTCCATTAGACTTCACAGTGGAACAAAAAAATAATATCGTAGTGAAGGAAATAGAATTCCAATTGATAGCAAGGAATCTATGCAAGTTAGGCACATACGGTATTTAATGGCGTTGCGTATTGGAACATGAAAGAAATATGGTACTATCAGAAGTACATGAAAAGGTTGCAAGAGGTCATTATGCATCAAAGGAAACAATTCATAATATTTTTCACGTAGGATTATGGTGTTTGACCCTTCATAAAGATGCTAAATAATTTTTTCAAAGTTGTGAAGTCTGTCAGAGACTTGGGAAACCTTCTAAGAAAGATGAAATTCAATTGGTTCCACAAGTGACGTTACAATCATTTGAAAAATGGGTCATAGATTTTTTCGGAACAATTAATCCACCTGTAAGATGATCAGGATCTAGGTACATCATTGATACAACAAACTACTTAACCAAATGGGCCAAGGCAGAGTGAGTTAGAGACCACAGTGCGATTTTTGTTTGACGACATAGTAACAAGATTTGGATGCAAAAGGATACTTATGAGTGACCAGGGAACTCACTTTATGAACATGATGATTGAATCATTAACATAGGAGTTTCAAATTCATCATCAAAAGAGTACATCATACCATTCTCAAGCAAATGGCATGGTAGAAGATTTCAATAAGATTTTGGAACATGCACTGACAAAGGTTTGCAACATAAGTTGGGATGACCGGGACTTGAAGATTGTGACATTTTTATGGTCATATAGGAATACAAGCAAGAATATGAAAGGTAAGACTCCATTTAGGTTGATGTATGAACAAGAAGCGATTATGATGATGGAATTTATAGTACCAAGTTTGTGCATTGTTTCGACGACAGAGCTTACCAGTTCAAGTGCAGTGGAAAAGAGACTGTCAAAACTTATGGAATTAGAAGAAGACAATTTCATCGCAGGTTTTCATCAACAGGTACAGAAAGAGCAAAAGAAATCTTGGCATGATAGACATATAAAAAATAATACGTTTTAGATAGGAGACTTAGTATTACTCTATGATAGTAAGTTTCTACAACATCCATGGAATTTCCATATGCATTGGTTAGGATCATATGCGATCAGATCTGTGACAGAGGAAATTGTTGTTCAGCTGGATAAGCTGGATGGAGAAGTTATGGAAGGAATAGTTAATGGTAATCGACTAAAACTATACAGGGATAGTTGTGCTTCCACGCACTAGTCAGAACTGAGCAGAACATGTACCATAGAACTTGTATTATAGTGTATCATAGCAGGGAAACAGACAAGAAGAAAAAACAATAAAAATTGTTTGAAGTAAGAGAAAAAAGGTTGGAAGGACAAACAAAACTATTGTTCAAATAGTGAATGCTGCAGAGAAGAAGTAAACATGAAGGAAGTGTGTGTAAGAAGGAATATTGGAATGAGACAGAAGAAGATGAAGAAAGAAGGAAAGGAATTTAATAATATCCATGATGAGACATGCAATAAAGAGAAAATGTGACGACGAAGTAGTGTATTTATGTAACCATAAATTAATATCAACAAGAATATTTTGACAGGTTGGAGAATCTAACAGATAATTTGTCGAAGATGCATGGTTAATATATCATTAATATAAGTAATGAATGATAAATAAAGTGGATTAGAAAATAATTTCAGGCATGAATGAGTTTAGAAACATCTAGCAACCAAGGGATAAAAGTAGTTGAAAGGTCGAACGGGAAAAAATTATTGTCATTTGCATTTCCATAGAGAAAAACGAAAGAAGAGATGATAGAGCCAAACAAAGATGAAGAATTTATTTTTATAGAAACTTTGTATAGAACAATGGCACCACCCAAGGTAACAACGACATCTTCATTAGCACCAAAGAAATTGCATAGCAAGCCACCAACAATACCAGTATGAGTAGAGACTCTAGGAGCATCAGTGTAAGAACCAAGTTCAGACAACTTTCCAAGAGATTACATATCACCTTGTAATTTGTTAGTGAAGTTGGTCCACTTACAGAAGGAAGAAAAGTATCTGCTCGTGGAGCCATAGATTCCACTAGGACTAATAGTTGAAGGAGACATGTTAGGTGCAGTGTCAAATATGAAGTTCATGGATCACAACCTATTCGATGAGAAAAAGTTCTCAAACTTAGGCCGAAAAAAATATTTGAAGACATTCATCGACCCATAGATGTCATTTATCATATTCGATCCAAATATTTGGGAAGCAAGATTGGAAAATTCGAGAATCCTGAATTTGTTACAGATCCCACATTTTGAGATGAGAAATGAGATAAATGCATGTGTGAATATTTTAAATTGAATTCATGGAGGATACCTATGGTTATACAAACCCATGTCTATCAAAATAAAGTTGATTGTGTGGAACATGGGGTTTCCCATGGAAGGCGAGGACCCATCGATATTGTTTACAGACAAGTCTAATGAAAAAAAGTTGGCAAAGAAGATGAAGGAGAAGTTTGGTACATTCAAAGCAACACATAGAATTGACGTAGCAAGAATAAATGACGTGTGAAGTTTTCAATGCAAGTGTTAGGTTGCAAATTCTTGAGAAAATGTGATAGAGATCAAGTGGAAGTAGGAGTGAGAGAAGTGGTAGAAAAGTGTGTTGAAGGCATGCAGATGAGCTACGTGAATTCCCTAGTCAACCAGTTTCATCTAGATTGTCGAGAAGTGCAAGACAAAGGTTTGGAGTTTCACATGCATGGTTATAATATTAATAGCACTAGTAGCATGGAGAGAGCCATAGGACTTGTATTTTTTGTCAGCAACAAATAAACCATGTTTGGATGCGAGGTACATGAACTTCTGGAAAACTACGCACAAGGAAAGACAACTATATAACAATATTCACTTCTACATCTATAAGGAATCCATTAGGGAAATCATTGAAAGGAAATCACACAAACCACCATAGTTGGTCGAAGCATACAATCTAGTTGTGCACTTTAAGTCTGATCTCCATCACATGTATGTGAATGCAAAGAAGGATCAAAATCAAGAATGGTTTCCCACACTGTATAGATTAACTGAGGTAGAGATGGGACACATTATGGAATATTGGGATGATGATTGGAAGATCCCAAAGAAAAATATAGAGTAGTCAAAGAAGTAAACCCATAAGTACAAGAAGTAGATATGAATAAGAAGGAGAAGAATCGAAAAAAGGAAATGGCGTAGGAAGCAAAATACAAAAGACGGTCCTCCACATGTAGGAGAAGAGAAAAGCTGAAGAAACAAGGAAAGAAGCCACATAGCACAAGAAAAGGAAAGTTGTAAGGGAAAAAACCATTCAATACCTCACAGAAGATGACTTGGAGAATATTTCAAACCAATTTAAAGAAGAAACAAATGAAGCTTTCGAATGCACAGAAAAAGAAGATGAGGAAAGGAATTTGGATATGCAAGCAAAAATTGTTGCATTGCGACAATTTTTGGAGACCATGCAATTTGCAACAATACAAAAACAAGAACAAGTGCAAGAAGAGAAAACAACATGGACAACTGAGGTGCAATAGATGACATCTATCGTATCAAGAGAAAGACGTGAAATGAAGATATCAATAGAAGCCTTAGAATTCCCCATGGCAGAATTGAAAGAGAAATCTAAGGAACTAAGTCATATTGACTTAATGGTATCTCAGTTGCCTATAGAAATTTTGTATGGATTACAATCAAGTGTGACAGAGGAAATTCAAGTGCACACAATATAAACCTCGTTGGAACTAACAAAGACAATCACAGATAAGGATATGCTACAAGAAGAGTACGACCAAATTAGGAAGGAGCGATATGAGGCAACACAAAAGGAAGATAGAGTCAAACAAGCGATTGAAGGGGTCTATAACATTATTCTAAAAGTGCCAAGGGAGGAAGGCACCTCATTAGAGGAACATTTGACAAAGATGAGTGAATTAATTCATGGCTTCTGCACTAATATGAAATACTTAGAAGCACGATAGATACCAGGAACTCCCCTGGAGGAAAGGGAGAAAAGAGAGAATTTGGTGACCACAAGTATAGAGAACATCAATAGTATAGAAGTAGAATGTGCTAAGTTGTATGTAGAAATAACATGAGTTTGGACATAAGTGACTAAAGATGTGGTGTTGTAGGAGATTATCCAGAAGATACATGTTGCATAGGATAAGGCACAAAAGTTCAAAGAAGTAATGAGTACATTACCGCCAACAGAGGTAGTAACAACAATGGCCAAAAACGGTAATCTATATTCAGAAATAAATCAGCTAAGGGTGGAGCAACATGCTCATGCACAAAATACTAAGGTATTTTAAGAGGAATCCTATAAGGTGAAATCAGAGTTAGCATCCACTCAAGGAAAGTTCAAGCATGTAGCATAGGAAAACGATGAAAAATTGAAGACTCACTTAACTACATAAATGGCCCACGAAATTGTACAATAGGAAGCACAGGTCAAGGAAAAAGTTGCAATGGCCCGAGATACACTACAAAAGTTCTTGGCAACCTAGAAGTAGGATTGAAGTGGCTTGGGTTGAACCACATGTTAGTTTTGGGGGCATGTTGGAGTAGGTTATTTTGGATAAGTCTTGGGAATTCTGTAGGAACAGATCACATGACATTTTTTCTAAGGAGAACATGCACAAAGAAGTTGGATCATGTTTGGGAGTCAACGTAAAAAAGGTGGAAAGTAGTTAGGATTTTGGCGACATTATGTTCACTTTGTAACCATTTTGTAACAGGCTTATCCCTATTGGAAATATATAAATTGTAATGGGTTTTGGGGTAGAAGGAGTGAGTTGAGTTTTGAGTCAAGTATGTAAGAGTGAAGAAGTGGCTAAGTGTTCGAGTGTTTAAGTGATGACTGAGGTTTTCGGGAGTTAGGCTCAAACTGTAGCAGAATGCCTAAGGTAAGTTTGGGTAAGGTTAATTGATACATCTTCTTGTAAGCATAGTGTGCAACTGTTAGGAGATTGCAATGAATAAAATAAGAAGCAAGTTTTTTGTGGATGTAGCCCAGTTTGGGGTGAACCACGTTAAAACCTTCTGCTTTGATGTGTTGTTTTTGTGTGTTATGTTTATGATGCATATGATGCTTACTATTATTGCCCAATGATGGTAAATTTTTATTATTATGAATATGTCATTGATATATGTTGTTACGATCATGCACACTTATGTTAATGATGAATGAATGAATGTTAATTGGAGTAATGTCATGCACAGGGTATGTTGAATGATCATTAAAGGTTAATTAACAAAAACTATGAACACATTGGATGAATGGATAATGCTTAGTATGGTTATGTTGAATGCCTCACTTCCCCCAACTGCAGAAACTTGGTTCTTGCAGCCCCTCTAGATGCATCAGTTCAGACTTCACTTGATTGTAGGTGATGTTAAAAGAGACGATGTATAAGGGTTATGTTGGTTTATTAATGATTAACCCCTTGTTTTCCCACTGCACACTAAAAAATCGAGCATGATAGAGGAAATTCAATTGCACACAGTATCGACCTCATTGATGTTGACAAAGACAGTCACGGATAAGGATATGTTGCAAACAAAATATGACCAAATCATCCAGGAGTAGTATGAGGTAGAACAAAAGAGAAAGAGAGTCAAACAAGCGGTTGAAGGGGTCTATAACATTATTCTAGAAGTGTTAAGGGAGGAGGATGCCCCATTGGAGGAACATGTGACAAAGATGAGAGAAGCCATTCAGATCTTCTGAAAAAATATCACCAACTTAGAGGCACGGAAGATACTAGACACTTCCCTAGAGGAAAGGGAGAAAAGATAGAAGTTGGAGACCACAAGCATAGAGACCATCAAGAGTATGGAATTTGAATGTTTTAAGCTGTATGAAGAAAGCATAGGAGTTTGGATGCAACTGAATGAATATGTGGAGTTGCAGGAGAGTGGCCAAAAGATACATGTTGTGCAAGATAAGTCACATAAGTTCATATAAGTAATGAGTACATTACTTCCAGCAGAGGTGGTAACAATAATGGCTGAAAAGAAGAAGCTATATTCAGAAATAAATCATCTAAGGGTGGAGCAGTAGGATTGCGTGAAAAATATTGAGGTATTGAAAGAAGAGTCCTATAAGGTGACCACAGAGTTAGCAGCCACTCAAGGCAAGGTCAAGCAGGTAGCGTAGGAAACCACTGAAAAATTTAATACTTACTCAACTATAGAAATGGTCGAGGAAATTGTACAATAGGAAGCCCAAGTTAGGTAAAAATTTGGAATAGCCAGCAATACACTACAAAAGTTCTTAGAAACCTGGAAGTACACCTGAAGTGGCTCGGGATGAGCCACATGTTAGTGTTGGGGGGTTGTTGGAGAAGGATGTTTTGGATAAGTATTGGGAATCATGTAGGAACAAATCGCAGGACATTTTGTCTAAGGAGAATCACACACGCAAAGCAGTTGGATCATGTTCGAGAGTGAGTGCGCAAAAGGAGGAAAGTGGTTAGGATTTTTGGTGAAATTATGACCTTGTAACCATTTTGTAACGGGATTATCCCTATTGTGAAGATATAAATTATAATGGGGTTTTGGGTAGAAGTAGTGAGTTGATTTTTTGAGTCAGGTAGGAAAGAGTGAATAATTGGCTAAGTGTTTGGGTGACTTGAGTGATAGCTGAGGTTTTTGGGAGTTAGACCTGCAATACAATAGAATGAATGAGGTAGGCTTGGGTAATATTAACTGATACATCTTTTGGTACGCACAGTGCATAGATGTAAGGATATTGAAATGAATAAAATAAGAAGCCATACATTGTGGAAGTATCCCATTTTGGTGCGAACCACATTAAAATATTGTGCCTTGATGTGTTGTTTTTGAGTCATATGTTTTTTATGCATATGATGTTTAATTTTACTGCGCAATGATGGTAAATGTTTAGTATTCTAAATATGTCACTCATATATGATATTACGATCGTGCGCACTTAAGTTAACGATGAATGAATAAATTTTAAGTGGGGTAATGTCACACACATGGTATATTGAATGATAATTAAAGGTTAAGTAACAGAAAATACGCACATAATAGATGAATGGATAATGCATAGTATGGTTATGTGGAATTCTTCACTTCCCCCCAACTGTAGAAACTCGGTTTCTGTAGCCGCTCTAGATGCCCTGAGTGAGACTTCACTTCCTTGCAGGTGATGGAAAAAAGGTCGGTGTCTAAAGGTTTTGTTGGTTTATTAATTATTAACCCTAGGTCTACCCATTGCGTGCCAGCATTAACCAATGTCATTGTTGAGTCTCCATTTTGACACTTCTAATATCCTCTATTACCCCCTATCTAAACATATTTTACCTATGTTATGAGTATAAACTTGATTGTTGCCTCCATAAATACAATTAATGACCTTGTTCATGTGCATAGAGAGGTGATGTATGATTAAGGCATTTTTTGTTTAATTTTCTTGATTTAATTCGATTAAAATGTTGATTTTTCATGATCCTAATCATTTGATCTTAATAAGAATTGATATGGTACCAACAAAACCGCACAACATTGATCTGGTACCAACATAGTTGCATAACATTGATCTGGTATTGCCCTGTTCTATTCCGGTACTAGCCTGTGCTATTCCAGTACCAGTGTGACTGTGCTATTCTGGTACCAAACAACTGCGCCTATTCTGGTACCATTGTGACTGTGTTATTCTGGTACCAAACGATTGTGTGTATTCTGGTACCAATTGCTATTTCCATAATTCACTTGTTGAATGTGTTTGTTGAAGGAGATTCCAAGAAATTGGTTGGATCAAAGTATCCAAAGTAGTTTTCAATATCATGATCGACTTCATCACTCATGCACTTTGTGTCATGAGGATGAAGTCCATCCCTAAAGATTCGATATGTATTTCCAATAGTAATATTTTAAAATTGTTTCATAATTACCCTTAGCTCTTGATAGTAACGACTTACCTTCTTTATAAGGGATGTTGTATAGGTGATAGGGCACATGAACGATGAATGTAATGAAGAAAGTCGTAAGAACTAGATGATGCATATTATTTTGATGTATGAGATGATGAGTTGTTGATTCGATTTTCCATTTGAAGAAATACAAACAATCTGTTATACAATTTCTGGGTATGATTAGAAGGCTTTAGTATGTTATCTTCTTAGAGCTTCCATGTTGGAATTGGGAAGGGCCCACCATTCTGATATGGTAAGCTTAATGTAAAATATAGCTCAGCTTTATATTCCTGTACATGTATGTTTTATTGCAGTACTCAATTGTCTGTGTCATGTACCTTTTATTTTGATTTCTTGTTTGAGTTAAACTATGAATTCATAAAGTATACATATTGTGTTTGATCTGTATAATTGTTAGATCTTTTGAGTAAATTGTGAATGGGATTTTATTAGTGTAAGTTTGATAAGTATGGTGCATGATATCTTTAGTAGTTTTACTTAGTTTCATAAACAACAATTTGTGTTGAGATAGTTGTAAAGATTTATAAAATTTTACATTCCTGAAACTGTGTTCTTTATAGCGATTTTCATAATTTATTTTGAAATTTCAAGTGTGTTAATACAGGAATAGTTAAGATCCTATAATTCACCCTACATGGACTATTAAATGGAGAATCTTAATACAACTAGTGTTTCTTGTGCAGGGAAAAATAGTTTCTTCCAGAATTGATTAAGTTATGAGTGATTTCCTTTTGAATACTGTGTGCAGAAAATTGATTACAGTTTACTGTTGAAATTAGTTGCTATAGGAGGCAAGATCTAAGTTCATATATTCATTTCATGAGCCTCTAATGAACAGATTTGTCACCTAGAAAATAACCTTTTGATTCATTGTTTTCTTGAGAAGTTTTGTTATCAATTTTCTCTTCAAAGTTTGGAGGTATATTGTTGAAGTGTGCCCAGATTTGATTGCTAGTTGTTGTTAAGAGTAGCAACTACAGATAAATAATTCAAAGTCCATATTTCCATTTCATGAGCTTGTAAATGGGAAAGGCATTATTTGAGCAAAATCTTTTGAGTGCATGATTGCAAGTTTTTCTTTCTAATTTATGAATTGTGTGAAGAGTGTTATCTTTGAAGTGTGAAAACAAAGTATTCGTTTTTATATGGTTTTCTTGATTGAACTATACTCATCAAACATAGGAACCTATATGTTATCAGCACATATAGTGCATCAACTCTATTGATTACGAATCTTGGTTGATAATTTATGTTTCGTAATATATTATGCAAATAATTGCACCAACATTTTGGTGTCATTGTCGGGGAGTTGTAAACGATAATAGGTAGTATTTGAATCAGATTGCTTTAATGGTTTTGGATTGGTTCTGTGGATGACCTAAGGGTGGAGAGAAGACGGTAAGATGTGAGGGAAGAGCCCACACATCCACTTTGGTGGGGTTTCTCCAAAGTTAGGTTGTCCTCTCTTATTTTGATGCAACTGTGTTTTTATTTATGCAAATTTGGTTTTATTTATGATGAGCTAACTTGTGTCAATCGATAACCTGGTGACAACAGGGTCCCAGCAACGCAAGGAGTTCAAGTTTGGTGTGTTTTGTTTTTGCAAATAGTTTTAAAACTCAGATCTTTGATGATAAATCATGTTTGGGGTGCTGTAAGAACCCCCCGAGTACTAATTTGTGTTGTGAGGCAGGGATCATCAACCAGCTAGAGTAATTCAAGGATGATAAAGATCTTGAAGAATGTTTCTCCAAGAAATTTCTCGCATTCTGGCAGCAGCTGGAATATCCACCTCTCAGGAAGAGAATATCTTCAGAATAGTGAAGAATCTAGTTGTCTCTTCACATGAAGATTTAGAAGTTCCGTCGAATTCCTCTTGTCAATTTGTTGAAGGGAATAAAGAATCATGGATAGAATTCAATGGAGAGAAACCAGTGGAACCTGAGATTGAGGAGTCCTTAGCATGCCTCTCATCAGATCCTATATGTACTCTAAAGACCGATCATCTTGAAGAGGATAATCTGCATAGCATGGTAGAGAAATACATTTAGTGTGACCTAAACAAAGAAGAGAAGCAAGAATATAGTGATCCTATTGAAATATGGTTTCAATTAGTTATTAGGTCACACCACTCTTTTATTTTTCATTATTGCTTGATATCATCAAAAAAGAGGTTGGTCCTTCATACTCTGGTATGGATTAAAGTTTATCTTTTAAACCTGAGTATGGATATATTTCTAACCCTGTTACGCACATGGCTTCACTGGAAGTATTCTTATACTTGAAGGACATTTTCTTTTGTTCAAATAGAGTAGGATAGGTAAATAAATAAATAAATGTTTCACATAAGTACAATGCAACCTATCTTTCATACATTTCATAAATGGGAATGCCAAAAGCCAATAAAGCAATCAGTTTAAGATCTTTTGTTCCTATAGCAAATTTATTTTTAAAAGTTATGATGATTTTGTTTGGAATCTTATGAGAAGGGAATCTCTTCATCCTCCGAATGCACACATAATACTGGAAGGGATTCAAAAGTGGAGAAGGAATCCTTGTCAATAGAAGATAACACTTAATGGAGTTCTTCATGACCTATTTCTTCTATTCCGGTATTGAACCACAACTCTACGCTATTTTGGTATTGAAACACAACTCTGCGTCCATCCGGTACTCACGTGATCTGGTACTGGTAATAAGGTGCTAGTAGCTATAATCATATATTCAAATTTTGCTGCTCGATTTAAGTACTAGGACATATAAATTCAACATTTTTCGTTTTATTAAAGGAATTAGACTAATTATGCAGTAAACATATGGTTACTCTTAATTATTGCACGCTCCCTACAATGAAATTTTGCAAGCCTTCTTATACATCTCCTCGTATATTATCACTGAATTCCTTTGTGAAGTGGTTGTCGCCATGAATGAGCAAAAAGGATACAACATGTCACTTTTTTCCAATACTATTTATTACGGTACTGTAGAAACATGTTCTAATACCAGTTACTTATTTGGTACTGATGCTAAAGTGATATGATCTTTTTCATGTGCTTAACATTGTTTTCACTTCAGGTAATTAGAGGTATGGGCTAATATCTTCATGTTCTTTCTATCAAGGATCATTTAAGTCTTGCATTGAATTTTTTTTACTCTCATGCACATATTTCCCCTACATTTATACACTCAACCTTGAATGAATCATCCTTCCTCTCCTTTAAGAAAATATTTTCACATTTAGCTCTATATGATAATGGGTTCACTTGTCTTATTACCTTATCATTTTGAAGATGTGATTGCTAATTGAAATATCCATTGAAAAGTGGTAACACTATTATGTCAAATACTAACCTAGTTGATTCAACAAGTTCTTATCCAAGTTTATCTTTACAAGTTTTTCTTGAGAGGTATTGATGAAAACCTCATGTGGTGGACCGCCCTTGCAAAACTACAATGAACTTTCATGAGAACCCTAATAGGATTAACTAGAGGGACCTCTTAGTCATTATCCAAGATGTTCAATTATACATTGAATAGATGAGATTTAAGTTGAATGTGGATGATGTCACCCCTGGGATAATTGCAAACAATTAATTATGTGCCTAATAAATCTAAAACACTCTCGTACCACCTACCTTCCTTATACTCTAAAATTGTCAATGAACAATATACATTATTCTAAATATTTTGAGTAATATAATAAAAAGGAAGTATCAGGAAGTACAAGTAAACTCGTCGGGGTATTAAACGAGCTTGCTGGCAGCGGGGCCACGCTTATATGGTACTAAGGTAAACCCGTCGGGGTACTGAATAGGCCTGCTGGCAACGGGGCTATGTCAGGTAAAGGGAGTTGAAAACATAAAGTGGCACACTTAAAACTGAACAAAATCCCTTGGGTCTCATTCTTAAGATATCATTATCGAATCAAGGCTAGGAGATGACCTTTATATCTCTCAGATGATGTTCCTAAGAACCTTCAAGTATCCACTTTAGAGTTCTATCTTTTAAAATAAATAGGTTTGCATGAGAAGTAGGACCCTCAGTATATGTAATTCACCTTACCTAAGCAAGAAGAGCTTCATCTCTAAAAACATGCATAAAAAATGAGTTAATCATCTTGGGATGTATTCATTTATGTGTTCCTCTCTTCAAATGATATCTAAAACTATGCTTATATCACTTTTGTTTTAAAGGTAATTTAGCTAAGGGGGCCTATTAGTCAAATTCATTTTGAAAACTCTTGGCCACTATCCTATAATCATATTAGATTCACATCCAACCCTTTCTCTTAACTATGATCGACAACAGATTGGATAAGGATTAACGAAAAATCACTAACAGATCTCATCTATTACTGATGACTCCAAATTTTCTTCATAACTACTTTTTCCATGGGTAAGAATGTGAAGCATAGGCTGGGAATTTTATATGTATGGCAGGAACTTAAGGAGCTGAAGAAAGGTGAAACTTCATGGAATGCTTGATCGAGTGWAGAGTATCATCAATTTTGAAGTTTTGAAGATCATTGTTGCATGAGGACATGCAATGACTTAAGCATGGGGGAATGTTGAGTCTCCATTTTGACACTTCTAATACCCTCTATTACCCCCTATCTGAAYCCATTTTACCTATGTTATGAGTATAAAMTTTACTTTTGCCTCCATAAATACAATTAATGACCTTGTTTATGTGCATAGAGAGGTAATGTATGATTAAGGAATATTTTGTTTAATTTTCTTGAGTTAATTTGATTAAAATGTTGATTTTTCATGAACCTAATCATTTGATATTAATAAGCATTGATATGGTACCAACAAAACCTCATAACATTGATCCGGTACCAACATAACTTCATAATATTGATCCGGTACTGCCATGTGCTATTCTGGTACCAGCCTGTGCTATTCCGGTACCAGTGTGACTGTGTTATTCCGGTACCAAACAACTGCGCCTATTCTGGTACCAATGCGACTATGCAATTCCAGTACCAAACGACTGTGTGTATCCTGGTACCAATTGCTATTTCCAGAATTCACTTGTTGAACGCGTTTGCTGAAGGAGATTCCAAGAAATTGGTTGGATCGAAGTATCCAAAGTAGTTTTCAAGATCATGATCGACTTCATCACTCATGCACTTCGTGTCATGAGGATGAAGTCCATCCCTAAAGGTTCGATATGTATTTCCAATTGTAATATTTTAAAATTGTTTCATAAATACCCTTAGCTCTTGATAGTAACGACTTACCTTCTTTATAAGGGATGCTATATAGGTGATAGGGCACATGAATGATGAATGCAATGAATAAAGTTGTAAGAAATAGATGATGCATATTCTTTTGATGTATGAGATGATGAGTTGTTGATTCGATTTACCATTTGAAGAAATACAAACGATCTGTTATCCAATTTCTGGGTATGATTAGAACGCTTTAGTCTATTATCTTCTTAGAGATTCCATGCTGGAATCAGGAAGGGCCCACCGTTTTGATATGGTAAGATTAATGTAAAATATAGCTCAGCTTTATATTCATGTACATGTATGTTTTATTCCAATACTCAATTGTGTGTGTCCTGTACCTTTTATTTTGATTTCTTGTTTGAGTTAAACTATGAATTCATAAAGTATACATATTGTGTTTGATCTATATAATTGTTAGATATTTTGAGTAAATTGTGAATGGGATTGTATTAGTGTAAGTTTGATAAGTATGGTGCACCAGATCTTTAGAAGTTTTACTTAGTTTCATAAACAATAATTTGTGCTGAGATAGTTGTAAAGATNCACCAGATCTTTAGAAGTTTTACTTAGTTTCATAAACAATAATTTGTGTTGAGATAGTTGTAAAGATTTATAAAATTTTACATTCCTGAAACTGTGTTCTTTATAGCGATTTTCATAATATATTTTGAAATTTCAAGTGTGTTAATACAAGAACATTTAAGATCCCATAATTCACCCTACATGGACTATTAAATGTAGAATTTTAATACACCTAGTGTTTCCTGTGCAGGGACAAATAGTTTCTTCTAGAATTGATTAAGTTATGAGTGATTTCCTTTTGAATATTGTGTGCAAAAAATTGATTATAGGTTACTGTTGAAATTAGTTGCTACAGGAGGCAAGATCTAAGTTCATCTCTTCATTTCATTAGCCTCTAATGAATAGATTTGTCACCTAGAAAAGAACCTTTTGATTCATTGTTTGCTTGAGAAGTTTCGTTATCAGTTTTCTCTTCTAAGTTTGGAATTGTATTATTGAAGTGTGACCAGATTTGATTGCTAGTTGTTGTTAAGAGTAACAGCTACAGATAAATAATTCAAAGTCCATATTTCCATTTCATGATCTTGCAAATGGGCAAGTCATTATCTAAGAAAAATCTTTTGAGTGCATCATTGCAAGTTTTGCTTTCTAATTTATGAACCGTGTGAAGAGTGTTATCTTTGATGCATCAACTCTACTGTTATTGGAACATCCCATCTGTTATTGGAACATATAGTGCATCAACTCTACTGATTATGAATCTTGGTTAATAATTTATGTTTCGTAATATATTATGCAAATAATTGCACCAACATTTTGGCGTCGTTGCCAGGGAGTTGTAAATGGTAATAGGTAGTATTTGAATCAGATTGCTTTAATGGTTTTGGATTGGTTCTATAAATGACCTAAGGGAAAATATAAGATTGTAAGACGTGAGGGAAGAGCCCACACATCCACTTTGGTGGGGTTTCTCCAAATTTAGGTTGTCCTCTCTTATTTTGATGCAAGTGTGTTTTTATTTATGCAAATTTAGTTTTATTTATGATGAGCTAACTTGTGTGAACCGATAACCTGGTGACAACAGGGTCCCAGTAACACAAGGAGTTCAAGTTTGGTGTGTTTTGTTTTTGCAAATAGTTTTAAAATTCAGATCTTTGATGGCAAATCATGTTTGGGGTGCTGTAAGAACCCCCTGAGTACTAATTTGTGTTGCAAGACAAGGATCATCACCTAGCTATTTTAATTCAAGGATGATCAAGAACTTGAAGAATGTTCCTCCAAGAACTTTGTCTCATTCTAGAAGAAAATGGATTATCTGCCTCTCAGGAAGAGCTTATCTTCATAGCAGTCAAGAATCTAGTTGTCTCTCCACATGAAGATTTAGAAGTCCCGTTGGATTCCTCTTGTCAATTTGTTGAAGGGAATAAAGAATCATGGATAGAATTCAATGGAGAGAAACCAGTGGAACCTGAGATTGGGGAGTCCTTAGCATGCCTCTTAGTAGATCTTGTACGTACTCCAAAGACCAATCATATTGAAGAGGATAATCTGCATAGCATGCTAGAGGAAGTAATTCAGTGTGACCTAAACAAAGAAGAGAAACAAGAATATAGTGATCCTATTGAAATATGGTTTCAATTAGTTATTAGGTCACACCACTCTTTTATTTTTCATTATCTCTTGATATCATCATCAAAGTGGTTGGTCCTTCATACTCTGCTATGCATTAAAGTTTATCTTTTAAACCTGAGTATGGATATATTTCTAACCCTGTTACGCACATGGCTTCACTGGAAGTATTCTTATACTTGAAGGACATTTTCTTTTGTTCAAATAGAGTAGGATGGGTAAATAAATAAGTAAATGTTTCACATAAGTAGAATGCAACCTATCTTTTATACTTTTCATAAATGGGAATGTCAAAAGCCAATAAAGCAATCAGTTTAAGATCTTTTGTCCCTATAGTAAATTTCTTTTTAAAAGTTATGATGATTTTGTTTGGAATCTTATGAGAAGGGAATTTCTTCATCCTCCGAATGCACACATAATACTAGAAGGGTTACAAAAGTGGAGAAGTCATCCTTGTCAATAGAAGATAACAATTAAGCGAGTGCTTCATGACCTATTTCTTCAAAATTCTTCTTTTTCCTTAAAGTTGTTAAAAATGATGCATTCATGCTTTATATTTACCTATCTATTTTAAGACCACTATTTCACAAGGATGATTGATTAAGTGATATTTTAATAGCAGTTGCAATGAATGTTAAGTCCAAA
>JASDQU010738929.1:101750-112661 GCA_032191745.1 Picea mariana
AAAGTGTTTAAGGCTCTAACTGAGAATCAAACAGGAAAAAGATTGAAGGTAGTAAGGTCTGATAGGGGAGGAGAGTTTAGCTCATGGAACTTCAAAGAGTTATGTGATAAACATGGAATCAAAAGAGAGTACACAATTCCAAGGACTCCACAACAAAATGGAGTTGTTGAGAGGTAGAATAGATCAGTACAACAAATGGCAAGATCAATAATGAATGAAAGGAACATACCTCAGACATATTGGCTGGAAGTAATTCATATAGATGTTCATATCCTTAACAAAGCACATCTCAAACCACACAGTGACAAGAATCCTTATGAACTATGGTTTGGAAGACCTGCTTCAATCAAGCATTTTAAAGTCTTTGGGAGTAAATGTTATATTAACAATAATGATGAAAATATTGGAAAATATGATGACAGGGATAATGAAGGTATCTTCTTGGGTTATGCTACAAACAATAAAGGGTACAGATGCTACAATAAGAGACTGCATAAACTAGTTGATTGTATAGACATAAAAGTTGATGAAGAAATCCCAGTCAGAAATGTAAGTAGTGTGATCCAAGCACAGAAGATATAGTTGAATATGAAGATGAACAGGTCCAAGGATCAGAAAGAGAAGAATCTAAATCAGATGAAGATACGAATACTCCGACTAACACAAATCAGCCGAAAGAAGCAAACTCACCTCTCAGAATTGTTAGAAAGAATCATCCTGAAAATCAGATGATTGGAGATATAAATAAAGGAGTTCAGACAAGAAGGAAATTGATTAAAGACTCAGAAAAATCTCATGTTGCTTTTTTGTCTATGATTGAACCTAAAAATTCTGATGAAGCCAGCCATCATGATGATTGGATTAGAGATATGAATGAAGAGCTTGATCATATTGAGAAGAATAATACTTGGGAGCTTGTCCCTAGACCTGAAGATAAGAATGTAATAGGTTCCAAATGGGTGTTCAAAAATAAAATGAATGAAAAATGACAAGTTGTTATAAATAAAGCCAGATTGGTCTGTAAAGGGTATGCACAAGTTGAAGGTCAAGAATTTGATGAAACTTTTGCACCAGTGGCAAGATTGGAAGCCATCAGAATGTTCCTTGCATATTCATGCCATAAGAACTTTAAAGTGTATCAAATGGATGTTAAGTCATCTTTTCTTAATGGAGATCTAGAGGAAGAAGTATATATGGAGAAACCTGAAGGATTCTCATTGATAGATAATCTTAATTATGTTTGCAAGATGAAGAAGGCCTTATATGGACTGAAACAAGCACCACGAGCTTGGTATTATAGACTGGACAAATTTTTACAAGACAAAGGGCTCAAGAAAGGTATTGTTGACAACAATCTCTACATTAAGTTTGAAGGTGATAATTTACTAGTTGTTTTGGTTTACGTAGATGATATTATTTTTGGTTGTACTAATGTATCATTTGTCTAGTGGTTTTCTAACTCTATGAAAACAGAGTTTGAGATGTCCATGATAGGAGAACTGTCATATTTTCTTGGTTTACAACTAAATCAAAGTTCTGCAGGAATATTTATCTCTAAAGAAAAATATTTGAAAGAGATGTTGAAGAAATTTTAGATGGAGGATTCCTCTCCTATTAGTACACCTATGGTGGTTGGTTGCAAGCTCAGTAAATATTATATTTCACCCGATGTTGATCAAAGGACATACCAATCAATGATAGGTAGTCTTCTGTACATCACAACTTCCCGTCCTGATATAATGCAAGCTGTTGGAATAGTAGGTCGCTATCAGTCTTCTCCTAAACAAAGTCATCTAGTAGTGGTAACAAGGATATTCAAGTACTTGAAAGGAACAATGAATTTCATTCTGTGGTATCCCAGAAATCAGAACTTTCAGTTAACTGCTTATTCAGATGTTGATTAGGCAAACTGTGTTGATGAGAGAAAAAGCACCAGTGGAGGAGTATTCTTTCTGGGTGACTCATTAGTAGCATGGCTTAGTAAAAAGAAAGGATCCATTTCATTATCAACTACAGAGGTAGAATACATTGCTGCTGCTACTTGCTGCACACAAATTTTATGGATGATACAAAATCTTGTTGATTTGAAGTTAACTTACACTGATCCCATTCCACTTCACTGTGATAACACCAGTGCCATTAGTCTCTCTAATAATCATGTACTTCATTCAAAATCTAAGCACATACCAATAAAATACCATTTTCTCAAAGAACAAGTTAAAAATATAATTGTTCAAGTGAATTATATTCCTTCCACAGAATAGATAGCTAATATCTTTACTAAACCATTAGCAACGACCCCTTTTGGATATCTTCGTCAAAAGTTGGGGGTTATAACTTCTTTTATCTAATTTGTTCACCTGATCAGGGGGAGTACTCATTGAATATCTATTGTATTTATAAGCTTCTCATAGTTGACAGGGGGAGTATGTACTGCAATAGCTCAGGGGGAGCGTGTTTCTTCTTTGACATTGATGTCAAAGGGGGAGACAGTGGTAGTAATTTCAAGGATACTACAGTGGTAAAGTTGCATGTTTTTCAAGGGGTTTCCATCAATGCCAAAGGGGAATATTGTTGGCATGTTTTTAGACAGAGGCAGAGTATGCATGTTTGTCATTGATGGTGAACATCAGCACAATCAATAGCAGATCAACAGTGTAAGCTCAAAAGGAGGAAAACAGTCAAAGCACGACAAAGGTTTGTGTTTGTCATTGATGGAAAAGATCAGCACGATCAGATGGCGAAGATCAACATGATCAGTAGTGTAGCGATAAAGACAAGATCAACAGTGTAAGATTAGAAGGAGAAAAGCGTTCAAAACACGACAAGGTTTTCGTTTCAGCGTTTCGCAGATCGGGAAATCCAAAGGAAAGAGGTTCAAACTCGCAATATGTGAAATCACGATAACAATCCTGACCGTTGGAGTCATAGGACACGTGGCAAGCGATTGGAATTTTGTTGACTTGCACATTGGAGGAGTCAACGAAGCATGGTGTGGTAACTTGCAATATGCGAGATCAAAAAAATATCTAGACCGTTGAATCATTGAAATCGTGGACCGTTGATCAGGCATGATGAGGGCCTGTGAAGTTGTGAAATTGCGATAAGATCTTGACCATTGATCCAAGAGGGACATGTGGTGAAGGATTAACATTTCATTGATTGGAGTATCAAAGGAAGGAACTTGCAACTCGCTATATGCAAAATCGCGATAAGGTCTAGCTCGTGGTAATAGACACGGTCACATTGTCGAAGTCTTAAGGGAAGAAGCTAGTGGTGCTAAGCTCCATCTTGGAGTATCGACGATCATGGCTTGGAGTTTCGAGACCCTTCATCACAGGAATCACAATATGTGAGATCAGGATGAGATCTAGACCGTTGAATCATTGGAGATCTCGACCATTGATCAGGCTCGATGAAATTCATAAGTTTGCAAAATACGAAGTGTCTTTTGGTGCAGCCTGTGGTCACCGCCGGTGGTCACATGAGGGGAAGAAGCTAGCGGTGCTAAGCTCCATCTCGGAGTCTCGACGATCGCGACTTGTAGTGTCGAGATCCTTCATCACAGGAAACGCGATATGCGAGATCGCGATGAGATCTGGACCGTCGAATCATTGGAGATCTCGAYTGTTGATCAGGCTCTATGAAGTTCATAAGTTCGCGAAATACGAAGCGCCTTTTGGCGCAACCTGTGGTCACCGCCGGTGGTCACGTGAGGGGAAGAAGCTAGCGGTGCTAAGCTCCATCTCGGAGTCTCGGCGATCGTGACTTGGAGTGTYGAGACCCTTCATCATAGGAATACCGAGATGCAAAATCACGAAATTCAAATTCTGTTTAGCGCTCAGTCACAGCTAGTGGGCATATGAGATAAACGTGAAATCCTATGGATTTAATCCAATGGTGCTGGTTAATTGGAAACATGATTGAAGGGTTATTGTTTCACCTCATAGGTAATCGATCAGTTACGATTCAGTTAGTAGAACTGAATCATGATTCTTGGACGGTTGGCGATTCAGTTGCTAATGCGTTTTCTTGGAGACTCAAGGTGTAACTTAATAGATGGTATAGTATAGAATGGAAACACAATGATTGTGCAGGGTTGGTCATTCTGAATGAAAAAATGAGTTGAACTATAAGAAAGGGAAAATTACAGTATGCTTAGTGTGAGACCGACAGTATGCGTAGTGTGAGATAAAACTTAGTGATGAGTAACAGATGAGGAACAGATAGAAGCAAGAGGAGAATTGCAGAACAACTTGAAGCAGAGCAGAATTGCAGAACATACAGAGGAAGACAAGAATTGCAAAACTATTAGAAGAAGACCAGTTTTACAGAACAGAGAAGAAGTGGTAAGAATCAATTTATCTATGTTGTTGGTTATTCAATCATTTTTTTATAATCAGGGAGGTAGGGTGGTGCTAGGGAGGAATGTGGTCCTTTGATATTTGAGTTGGTGCTCGAATATTGGGAGTTGTAGCTTCCATCTAGTTGTGGCTAGAAAACAGGGTGGCAGGGTGGTGCTCAGGAAAACACAGATTTTTCTTTATACAAGTTGGTGCTTGTATAATTCCAGTTGGTGCTAGAATATTTAGGGAGTTGGTGCTTCCTTCTAGTGGGTGCTAGAGAAACCAAAGAGTTGGTGCTCTCAAACAAGTTGGAGCTTGTAAAACAGAGGTAGTAGCCTCAAATTGAGTTGGTGCTCAAGTATAGATGATGTACATAACTTAAAAGACTGCCTATCATTTCAAAGAAGTAGAGGTTTTCTCCCTTTATGGGTTTCCTCGTGAAAATATGTCTCTATGTATATCTTATGTGTGACTGATGCTCATTATTTATGTTGTCCATATGTTGTATAATATTGATGATCACTTGAAGAAAGATTAAGAATGATTTAATAGACTTAATATTGTTTAAGCACAGTAACAACTAATTCACCCCCCCCTCTCAGTTGCCTTAGTAATTTCAACACACAGAGTAGTGTCTAGTACTACCAAGTTAAGGGTATATTGAGCTCTCCAAGAATGAAATTGAGGTCGGTTTACTTCTAGTTGGTAGTTGTAAATTGTCTAATAACATTATGCAAAACTGAACTAGAGAAAAAAAATATGTACATGCATGATCTACCTACCCTAACTTACTTGAAAGAAAGGGGAATCTTAGGTATAGGAATATTTTCAATGGAGCCATTTGAGAATCCAATTGACTTGTGAAATGGGCTCCAACAGTAAGAGAAATACGGGGGTTCCTAGTAATAAACCAGGAGCATGCAAATCAGGAGCATGCCCAAAATCTACCACAACGTGATCAAACAATGTGTGTAGAAGAGTTGTTTTCATTGGAAGGATGACAATACTTTCGAACCAATATTCAATATAATCTACTCTTAGCTGCCCAAGAGTGATGCTATATTCAATCAAATGACAATTTTTTTTCTTGAAAAGATTCTCTCTTTCTTCTTTTTCCACATTCAAAATTATTGTTTCATTGGCGATGTCTTGGCAATGTTCTTCTTCTATGCAATGACTATCTTTTTTATTCTCAAAATTGTTTTCTTCTGCCAATTCTTCTTGCTGCAAGTTCTCTTGTGATGTTTCATCATCTATTACAAGGATGAAATCTTCTTTTATATTTGGTGAAGGCTTCTGAAGTTCATCCTCAAATTTGCTTCTTGAAATATCTTCAGATGGAGTATATAGGATGCTGAAATTTTCTTCTTGTAATTTGGAAGTTTCATCTCTGTCTTCAACAACATGAATTAACTTAAAAATTTCATCCACTCTTTGATTAGATTCTTCTTCAAAATTGGGTGTTTCATTATCTTTATTCCATATGGGATAGGATGGGTGGGAAACAACATTTAAAACATCAACAAAAACATATGAATGCACCTTTTGGATGAACTTTTCTGCAAATGAATCTTCTAACACATCCCAACTAGTAATGGAGTTAGGAATTAATGAACTATACCATTCAAGATCATCCTCTCATAGAGTTTGTAGGAATAATCTACATGTAACATTGTCTTCAGTGAGATTGAAATCATAACATGTACCTTTAAAATCAATCAAATGTTTCTGTGCATCTTCTGAAGCATCCTCGAAGGATGTAGAAAAAATTTCAACAGGAATATTGAGCATTTGAAAGTCTATTTCTGGTAGATTTCAAGGGGTATTATGAAATTGCCTCCTTCTTTGAGTATTTCTCCCTTTTGATAAGTCTTGTGAAGCCATTGTTGGGATTGATGAAGAATATAAAGAAACATTATGACATGAGTGAAACCCTTCATTTTGAATTTTTTTAGTGGAGTTTCCAGGGATTTCATTATCCCGAATCTTTAGTGATTCTCGTTTCTTTTTAATATTACAAAAAATGTGAGCCATGCTTACAATAAGAAACAATTTTCTTGAATATTCTTCTCGAAACTTTGACCCATGGTGATTTATGGTTCCTCAAATATGTTGAAAATGAATCGTCCCAAGTATGGTCGCCAAAAATGTCGATGCTTGAATATGTCAAGACCGAAACGACAACCTCACGAGGATGAAACTCCTCCTGCATTTTTATACAAGTGGTACTCCTTTGTCCAAGATTTAAAAAATGTGGGAATTTTAAAGAAGTTCGTGAAAATAAAATAGATATAATAGAAAACATAAAATATTTTTATTTTTCTTTTGAAAGAGAGTTCCCGAGAATGGACAAGGAAACACACACACATTCATACATTTAGAGAAAATAAACAAAATTCCTCACATCCATCATAGTAGGGCTAAAGATTTATGATCACATACAAAAAATCTAAAAGAAAATGATCTGCATGCATAAGAGAACTTTGACAGAGTAATACATGTGCAGCTCAAAAGGAGATAATGATAGATCAACCTCAAATACTTTGTATTTAGAAAAAAATGGGTTACAAAGTATGTTATAGCAATATTTTCCTCACCCTATGCAATCCTGCACATAAGGCCTTTTTCCATTTCCCTATGCAGACTTATCATCCCTATTTGTAAATCCCAGAGATAAAAATACATGTTTTTCCACATGTACGCACCTTGCCTACTATACAACATGCGTATACGTAGGTTGCACCACTACAACCCGCATACATCAGAATTTGTGCCCAAAAATGAAAATTGGTGTCGGGTTTCCATGTCACGACAAGAGATCTATGATCCTTTGCCTTCCATATACAAGAAACGTTCTGAATTGACCCTTTAGTTCCATTTGAAGGCTATAAGTGGGCCAATTCCGAGCTATGGAAAAGAGGAGAAAGAATTCAACTTTGAGAGCAAAGTTACTCTGGAGAAATTATTTACTTCATATTGAGTCTGCATCCCTTTGTCCTTTAAGTCTGAACACAGTGTTCATCCCCCAAGCTCTTCTCTTATTGATTGAAAACTTTATTGTCTCTCTTCTATGAGCTTGCCTTTGGTGGAGGATTGAAGTGGTGGAGGCCCAACTGGAAGGAACTTATTTTCTCGGTTCCGAACCATGCCGACATAGAATTCTATAACATTTTCACTTCTGTTGATCATATATTAATAGAAATACTCTTTTCCTATCCAATTGATATCTTGAAAATATTTGAATTGTTATTCCATGGGCATATTTGTCATGTTTATTAATGGATTAATCTATTGAATGTGCTAACATAATATATTATCACCATATGCTTGCTCATCAAAATCTGGACCAGGGGTCTAAAATTTGCTCAAATTTCAAAGTGCTCGAAATGTGACGAAAATGGTGTCATTGCGTCCGTCTCATCTTCCTGATTCCGGCGGTATATTTACTTTCGCAAACGGAGTCTGTATGGAGAAGTTATCGCGATCTGTTCGCCGAGCCAAACAGGCAAAAATTTGATGCTGACTGGGCAGGCCGTACAGCTGATGTGGCAGAGGCCGTACAGCTGATGTGGTGACCGTACAGACAATGTGGCAGTGCTGACATGGTGGTTTTTGATTAGTTGGAAGTTGGCAAATCAAGTTGCAACACGTGGCATCTAGCTGGGCAAATGTTAGGGTGCCACGTGGCCCAATCAAGGGCTGCCACGTGGCACCCATTTATTGGCAGTTGGTCATTTGTTTGGTTTATTAAAAACTTATGGGTCCGTGGGGGTCGAACCCCAGACCTTTCTACCATGCAACGATTTACAATAATCTGCCGACCACTATGCCACGCGTTGGCTTTTGTAAGGTATATGAATTTTAAATTATTTCAATTAACAAAATGTGGTAACCGGCGGGGGGTCAAGCCAGGGCTTAGCCCCGACCCTGGTTCTATGTATTCACATGTGACCATTACATATTTAAAACACACGCAATTCAAACGGGAGTTTCAATTAAATGACCCATGGTTATATTGTTTTACATATGACCATTGCATATGTGGGTACGCGCGCGGGGGTTCAAACTTTACACAAAGCCCCGGTCACATTGTTATACCATATGAACACCACATTGGAATTTGGCGCGGGTGCAAAACACATACACCATAGTTTATAACCATGTATTGTAATATAAATGTGCGGTTCCAATTATTTCAAACGTGGTTCTATTATAACCATACCATATAATGTGCGCGCGATTTTTTTTAACATAGTTTCAACGGTGGAACAACGACCCGCCATGTGGCATGGCTTTATTTGTCTACAAACAGTTAGCCCTGAAATTATGCTGGGACGTGGCCGTATGGCCCCCCATGCGCCCAACACCTCCGTTCTTGGGGGCTATAGTTTCGCTAACGGTGCGACATTTTGGCACCATTTTCGGAAGGCGCGCGTGTGCTGAGTTTAGGCACGGGAAAACGCCTGAGGCTAGGTTCATTCACACATAGGTGCGAAATGGCGAATAGGTGACAACAAGCTTGAAGGAGGAAGATGGCAAGAGGCATAACTTCTTCAGTTTTTGGCCAAGTGAGGTGCCGAAAAACCCAACTAGGGGTTTTTGGACGTTCTGAGTCCATTGGCACAGTTTTCATAGGCATTTGGAGACTTATGTTGTAGGTTTTTAACCATTGAATTTTGAGGAAGCTCTAGGAAGCTTGAAGCCCTCATTGTTTGAGGCATTGCTCAGATGAGTACAGGTCTATTTTCTGAGACTCAATAGTCATTTTTGACTAATTGATATGCTCTGAACACTTTGGGACAGGTTTCAGATCCATTGGAGGACTTTTACATGTATTTTTGCCACAGATAAGCTCAGGGAAGCTTGGAGGCCACATGTAGAAGAGGTCATGATTGGGTGAGACAAGATCCATTTTCAGTGTTCAAATAGTCATTTTTGGGGTTTTTATGTATTCTGAACCCAATGGTACAGTCTGTAAATCCATTGGAGTTGAGAAGCAACTTGTAAAAGAACATTTGACAAACTAATCCCAAAGAGCCAAGTCCATTGAAGGAGGCTCAAGGAGATGTAGCCCAGAGAGGGGTGAACTCCTTTATCATCTTGCTATTGTTGTGAGTTTTCTATGTTATTTGCTGCACTTTACATTGTTGTGTATTGGTTTATAGCACATAATTAATCTTTTAAAGGGACATTTCCTCACACATGAACATTGACAAGAAGAACCAAGAACTTAACACATAAAACATCTTGCATATTTTAACACATGAAGCAAGGTCTTGTTAAGGTTTATTTTTATTGAAGTAGGGGGTGCTTGCATAGCATAACAAGTCAGCCTTCTATTTTTAGATCAGATGGTATCAAAGCATAGTTTGTTTTTCTCATGTATTTGCCAATGATAGCTTGAGATTTAGCTGTTGGTATTTGTGCAAGTTTTGTGTTAAAGTTTGATATCTTGCAAGTATGGAGGAAGCTTCAAGCATGGATAGTTCTCATACATCTTCCAACTCTAAGTTCTTTGACAAAGAGATGTTTAAGGCATTGCTAACCATGAAAGATATGGTACAAGAGTTGTGGAAAGATAGGGAAGAGAGCATTGTCCTTCAAGAGCAGTTGATGGCCATGAAGGAGGAGAAAGAACAACTTCTTGAAAAGTTGCAGGAGATGGAGACTCAACTCCATGAAGCAAAAGAAACCCTTACCAAGTACATGCATGAACATGAGGTATGTAATGTTAGTTTGTCTTCAAATTCCTCTCAAGAAGAATGTTTTGGTGTTTTTGAAAATCACACAAAAGGAATAGGGTCCAAGTTATTGTTAAAAATGGGCTATGAAGGTAAAGGGTTAGGCAAGCATGCACAAGGCATTGTTGAGCCTATTGTTGTTGAAGAGAGACCTAAGCATTGTGGTCTTGGTTATGAACGAATTGATGGAGCAAATTCCAAAGTTGAGGAAACAAGGGAAAAAGTTCCAAGAACAATTTTTGTTTCAAGTTCACCTCCTCAAGAAGGCTTTAAAGGTGAAAGTTCAAGAACTTTTGTTGAAAGTTCAATCTATTCAGCATGCAAAACTTGTGATCAAGATGAATGCAAGTGTGTGAAACAAAAGAGTTGTGAAAGCCATGAGGACAAGAACAGATTTGTTGGTCTTCAAAAGAGAGCTTGTAACTCTTCGAATTCACCTCCTCAAAGGAGCGATAAAGGTGAATGTTCAAGGTATAAATCTGCCTATAATTCAGTTGCTTTTGATTATGTTAAGCATGATAAATCTGCATGTAAAAATGGAAGAAAAATTCCATGTACATATTGTGGTTTATATAACCATCATGTTTCAAAATGTTGGAAAAGATTGACCACTTTCAGGAAACTTTCCAAGAAAATGCAACTTGAAGAGCGCATGCAAAAGATTTGCACTCATTATCAGAAGAGGGGTCATCTCATTGACCAATGTTGGACATTGCATCCAACCACTCGTCCATAGCACAAGAAGTAGTTGGATGAAAAGATTGACAAGAATGGAAGAGGAGATTCCATCATTGATGTGAGTCAAGATGATTCACAAGAAGATG
>JASDQU010738929.1:126584-143991 GCA_032191745.1 Picea mariana
TATTTCAATAATAATTTTAATGGAGAAATTAGAAGTGGACCCAACCCTAAAATAAGGAAAGTGGGGCCAAGTGACCTAGAAGATGTTTTTAAGGAAGCTACTTGGAGAGTATAAATAAGAGGCAAGGCTCTCTCATTTGAATCACACTTGAGAATATTGAATATATATAGGTGTCCAAGGTTTACAAATGATATCTAAGCCAAAATTCTGAGGAAAGTGAAGAAAATAAGGATGAAATGCAAGGAAGGATAAATTCTTTTGATGGTGCTTTCTAAGGTATGTTATTTTCAGGTCATCTCACCATTTTTGCTATAAAAATTTTTCTATAATGATTCAGATCCTAAAATTTCTATGCAAGTGATAAAACATATCCAAGTATCTTTGGTTAAAAATTAATCTTGTGGGTCGTTTTATTTTGGGAGTTACACTCTGTGGAAATAGGGTTTGTGGCCAGTCCTGAAACTAGTCAAAATCAGATGTTTCGGGTAAAAATGTCATAACTTCTTCATAACATATCCAAATTCAGTGAGACAAAATGTTTTGGTTAGGGTACATTCTTTAGTATTCTGTGTAATAGTTTCTGATCATTTCATCAAATATTTTGTGCAGGGCACACTCTACAAGGTCACTCTCTAGAATAAGCCAAAATTCAGCAAGGTATTCCATTTTTGCTATAACTCCTTTTCTGAGAGGTTCCAAGTAGTGCCACTTGGAGAAATTGCATAAAACACATTGAAGAACATTGTATATCAGTTTCATATATTTATACATTACAGGTTCAAATTTATGATTACTTCAAGTTAGGGTTGTTGACTAATCCAAAACTAGGCATGTGAGACTAAAGAAAAGTTTGATGAAAATGCTAGTCTCTTGTTTTTAAAAGTTAAGGAAGGTTTGCAAGAATGTGATCATATACACCAGGTCTATTACAGAGCTAAAAATCAGATTTGGATGATGAAATTGATGAGGTCTTTTGGTTGAGGTACATGTTGAGTACATGGNCAAGAATGTGATCATATACACCAGGTCTATTATAGAGCTAAAAATCAGATTTGGATGATGAAATTGATGAGGTCTTTTGGTTGAGGTACATGTTGAGTACATGGTTGAGACAAGTAGTTGATGAGTTGGCGCACATACATGAGGTGTATAGTTGATGATGTTGGTACATATTGATGAGTCATAGTTGATGATTAGTTGACACATGATTGGTACGCACTTGGCTATGGTACAGGTTGGTGCATGGTTGATGCACTTTTTTAAGGTACAGGTTGATTACAGGTTGGTGCATGGTTGATGCACTTGTTTATGGTACATGTTGATTACAGGTTGGTGCATGGTTGATGCACTTGTTTATGGTACATGTTGATTACAGGTTGAGGTACATGTTGATGCATGGTTCATATTTATTGGTACAGGTTTATAGTGGTATATCTCACAGTGATAGTGTGACAGTGGTTCCATCATTCTACTTCTACTTCAGGGTGGCAGGATAGGGCAAGGACAGGTGGTTGTAGCCACCTTCCGGTTGTAGCCGGAGAACATTGGGGGTTGTAGCCTCTTTTTGGTTGTAGCTAGAGATTTGGGGAGTTGGAGCTTCCCTCAGGTTGTAGCTTGAGAAACTAGGAGGTTGGAGCCTCCTTCCAGTTGCACCTGGAAAACAAAGGAAGTTGGTGCTTCCAATGAATGTAATTCTTCAAGACATATAAGAAAAAACATTCCATGGTTTTCTCCCGATTTGGGTTTCCACATAAAACACTGGTGTACTGTGCATGTGTGTGATTGTTTATTTATTACTGCTCATTATTGGATAATAATTCTACATTGATATAACATTTGAAGAAAAAAGATTATAATTACGTTATTACTGATTCACCCCCCCTCTCAGTAATCTAACAAGATGTTGGCTGCACTTTCTTGTCTCGTAATCCTCGTGAAAATCCATGCAATTTTATGAAAAAGGTATTTAAATGCACTAACCTGTAATATGGCTATGTCCCAAGGAGTGTGCGTTGGGTCCTATAAGAACTTCAGAAAGAGGTCCAGTTCATTACCATGCTTGTTTAAGAACTGTTTGCAATTCTCTCACTTGAAATCAGGCATTGGTTCGAGAAGTGTTAACATCTTTCGAAATACTTGAGGCGATAGGGAGACTTGGGAATGGTTGCCCATCTGGATAATCCACTGGTTTAGAATATAGTTCTCGGCGCAACACGTGACCAAGTCCTTGAAGTAAAAAAAATTGGGGACACAATTTGTCACTGCAATTTCAGATATTGACATAACTTTCTTCTGGGTAGAAGTGGACGAGTAGTAGTCATAAGCTATGGACCACTGAAAACTATGGTCCTCACGCCCGATAATATTCAGTGTATCTCCACAGAAATGTTTTCGAGCTGTAGCAATAGGTGATGAGAACATTCCTTTGCTTCCTCATTATATTGAAAATGGACGTTGCAACATGATAATATAATATCCAGTAAATCTTGGTTCAATTTGTTTTAATGGGAGATGTCCTCGACCTTTTCACCTTTTAATGTCGATATTTTCAAAGCTAATAAAAGCGTAATCAATTTGCACTGGGAAAGTGTGCGAAGATGGTAGGGAAATCGACAAAGTATTGAAAAGTGGGGAAAACATTTCCACCTATGTAATATACCTGGATCTTGACAAAATCAGGTTTAAGTTAGAAGATAATTTGTTATATTTACTTAAACAATTTTCATATTATTTTATTTTATTAGTGTTCTTTGTGGCCCAAATGCAAACTATGTTCAAATTGGAAGGTTGGAGCATCATTTTCATATGCAAGCATATTCTCAAATATGCAAACATGTAATATATGCACAATATTAAAGAGGGGCATCATGTCAACACCTTTGTAGATGACATTGGGCAGCACAATATTGCATTCTTGCTATGATGACGCCTTAAAAAAAAACTAAAATAACCAACATTTTTTTGTGAATTCAAGATTGACAGAAAGAAACTAATCAGATTTCATAATATTCTCCCATTAATTCATTTTAATGGGAGATGTCCTCAAGCTTTCCGCTTATTAATGTTAATCTTTTCGAACATCTATGGTGAGCTGTCACTAGTAAAATCATAGGTAATTTGCATTGGGAAGGGGCGAAGGTGGCAGGGATGGAGGGGAGTGAAAGATGCTTTGGTACTTTGGTAAATGTAGTTGGTCAGACTCGTGATGTGAAGATATAGATGGATATAGAATTTCTGAGCCCGCAACCTTAGGAACCTGCGAGCATAGACATGCGACTTTGTATAGAAGAAGAAAGGGATAATAGAGGGGAAGAAGAAAAGGGGAAAAGCGACAAGTATAGAAGAGAAAAACAAATGGATTAAAGAACTTTATGCGTCACAAAACAACACTTGGTCTTAAGTATGGAAAGGCGGGGTGGTCAAATGGATTTATCATAGGCAGAGTGAGGCTTGTGAGTTCGAGGATTTTGGGGTTGAATTATAGATAACCAGAGTTTTGGGTGCAATATGTATATCTGAACATGGGGCATGGTAGTTCGATAATGCATTTGGGGAACCCGCGGCCATAAAATTGGCTAAGTGTGGAAACGAGTTGGCAAAATATCAACCATGGGAAAAATATTTTCAACCATGGAATATAGCTGGTTCAAGATAAAATAGATTTTGTTTATATTTATTTCAACAAGCAATAGACAAAATATATGACTTGGCACATTTATATGCAATAATTCAGACAGAGTCATCGTAGGTAGATTGAGACATGGGGGTTGGAATCTGGGGTTGAATTGTAGATCGCCGAATTTTCGAGTGCATTATGTATACCGTGAACATGGGGCATGATATTTTGATGGCACCTACGTAGGAACCCATGGCCATAAAATTTTCCAACTATGAAAAAAAATGGCGCTCGATCGGACTCGTGATGTAAAGATATAGATGGACATGGATTCTGTTACTCCGCCATCTTGGGAACCCGCGAGCATAGACATGGGACCAAGTATAGAATCAGAAATGGATAATAGAGGGGAAGAATAAAAGGGAGAACGGATAAGTATAGAAGAAGAAAAAGAAAGGGAGGAAAGAACTGTATGCCTCATAGGACAACAGTTAGTGTGAAAATTATCAAGCGATAGAAACACATCAACTGTGGGCAAACCATATAGTTGGACAAATTGGACAACATATGCAGATCGAAGTTTTTTTGTAACCATACCTCTTATTCTTAGGCATACACATTGTATTTTTTGCGGCACATTGGACTCCAACTTTTTCATATGTGGCACATAAGGCTCCATCCTTGTGCCCAATAACTGTGTTCTTGTTTCAATGTAGCAATACAAAGAATACAATGGACATGAAAGCAAGATGCTACGTAGGAACACATGAAAAAAAAGATGGAGTACAAATTTATTAATTTCAAGATAGCAACACAGAAAAGAGAATTGACATGAAGACAAGTTAATGCACAGGAAGATATGGAGTATCCAAGGAGAAAAAAAACAGAGTTGCAAACCAGTGCAACAAATACGGATAGAGTAAACAAAAAACTATTGGATATGGAACACGAGTAAAAATATGCACCTTTGCATGGATTCTTCTACATTTTTGGTTGAGAGTTCTTTGTCGTGTCCAATTTTCCTATTTGTTTCTATGAAAAAAAGTACAAAACAAATGGACATGAACATAAGTTGACATGTAAAGAAAAAATCAAGGAATATGTATATAGAGTAAATAAAATAGAAATATAGTATAAAATAGATGTGACACGGTGTGCAGGTTGGCGGACTCGTGGGTTGGCAGACTCACGCGTTCACATTTATAGCCATGCTTATGTATCACGAGTCCGACTGGCTGCAACATGAGATTTAGTAATTTATAGAATATTATAACATTTTACCAAGATTTATAGTAATTTATATAATGCTATAATTTATTAGGAGTTCGATTGACCGCTTCCTCATTCCATGCTTGTGTACAAATAGAGTAAATTACATTAGTGAATAATTTTTGAAATTAAATTTTTGTCTCCACTTGCCAAACAAATGAAATAGCTATTTTTTTAAAACTAAATTGGACAACTTGGACAACGTATGCAGATCATAGTTTTTTGTAACCATACATGTTAGTCTCAGGCATACACATTGTATTTGTTGTGGCATATTGGACTCCATCTTTTTCAGATCTGGCACATAAGGCTCCATCCTTGTGTCCAATTATTGTGTTCTTGTTTCAATGTAGCAATATAGATAATACAATGGACATGAAAGCAATATGCTACGTAGGAACACATGAAAAAAAATATGGAGTACAAATTTATTTATTTCAAGATAGCAGCACAAAAAAACATAATTGACATGAAGACACGTTAATGTACATGAAGATATGGAGTATCCAAGAAGAATAAAAAACAGAGCTGCAAACAAGTGCAACAAATATAGACAAAGTAAATGAAAAACTAGTGGATATGGAACACGGGTAGAAATATGCACCTTTTCATGGATTGTTCTACATTTCTGGTTAAGAGTTATTTTCCATGTCTAGTTTTCTTGTTTTTTTCTATGAAAAAAAGTACAAAACAAAATGGACATGAACATAAGTTGACATGTAAATTAAAAAGCAAGTAATATGTACATAGACTAAATAAAATAGAACAAAAGGAATAGAGTAACAGATAGTGTTAGAAGAATGTACCATTTTTTTTTGTTCATCCATGAGTGTGTATATATAAAAAAAAATTGTAAAAAATTATGTGCCCAAAATCAATTACAAAGCAGGGAAAGCTAAGAAGTTGGATATCTCGATTTTCTGCAAGAAGGTAGACATATATGCTTTGAAGCATAGAAATATGATTTTGCAATATGTTTGATGTATATTTCATAATTCAAGTGAAATACCAATTGTATGGTGATCAAACCAATATGTGTACAAACCAGGGAAAACTAAGAAGTTGGATAATTTGGTTTTCCGCAACAAGCTAGACAGATATGCTTTGAAACATAGAAATATGATTTTGCAATATGTTTGATGTATATCTCATAATTCAAGTGCAATATCAATTGTATCGTGATCAGACCAGTATGTGTTTAAGATAAAGATGTTGTATTGAGAAATGGGCACATTCGACCATATATGTTCAATAAGCGCATTTTGTGTCATGGCTTGTGTTGTTCAAAAGAAAGCAAAGATTGTATTTGCACATGTGGTTTTCCAATTCTTTTGTTCTGGCATTATTTTGTAGTATGTCAATATTGAAGTCTCCTACAAAGAAAATGGTTTCGTTCAGTTGCAAATGGTCTAATGCATTGGAAAGAACATTTAGTATGTTGGAGAATGTTTCATGGGGAGCAGCATACAGATTCAATATTGCAATTTCTGATCCATGGAAAAATACTTTTGCAAGCACCATCTCAACATTATTTTCCTAGAAATGTATATGCTCCAAAATTGTTATATGTTTTTTCACCAATATCATCACCCCATGTGTAATGTAACTTGATATGCAATTGTGATTTGGAAATTGTTTGTTTTGCATGCATAATGCCATGTATGTTTCCTATAGGCACAAAATATCGGATTGCATTTTGTCATAGTCATTGAGTATATCATCTATGTGTGCATGTAATATGCACATGTTAAGTGAGAGAATTGATACATATGAGTTTGTTTGTATGGATTGGTAATCATACTACAGATGCCACTTTGAGGTAGTCGTGAGCCATTGCATTTAGATATCAACTTTCTGTTTGAATTTGAATTTATCTTTTGTAAGAGGACTTAGTAAATACAAGGAGTCTATACTTCTGACATGGTACAGTGTTGTGTACACAAGTCCATGTATTCGAATTCCATCAGGATGAAATAAAACACTATAAAGTGTTAGTCCTTGCGATCTGTGGACTGTACGTGCACATGCAAGTTTAATTGGAAACTGTTTTCGAATATTCAGTCGACCTGTCTTTGTTGATGTCGATACTGGATTTGATATTCGCAATATAGGTGTCCAATCGCTTGCAATGTTTGAATCATATAGATAAGACAACTTGTTTGTTTGTCACTTGCCTATATGCGGTTCATGGAAATTAATCCAGAGGACATTAAGTTGTTATGTTTTGGTATAGCCTTTGAGTATTCCATTTGCACCATTGACCAAGCCATCCTATGAATCGTAGTTGCAGACATATATTTCAACCAACATATCTAATTTCAGGACAAGTTGCAAAGGTAAAGTGGCTATATGTTCATGACGTGGCACATTTACATGGTTTTCTTCTTCCAAGTTGAATTGATGATGATATCATTGCCAGGCATGAGTGATAGAATGTACCTGTTATGCATTGCAACATCCCTATTTGTGTAGAATAGGTAATGGAAGGTTGGTTCTGTTGGTGCAGGTCGCAAGAACCTCAAATTGATATATGTTAAGTCATCATATGTTTGGTTGTTTGTCCACATTCTATTCAGAATTGTAATAAATGTTTCATCTGTCTGGCACATTGTAGTATGCAATTCAAATCATTTAATATTGTCTCTCCAAAAGTCATGCGTCACTATTTTCATGTTAACCGTGGGTTGTTCAAATATCAAAGAATCTTGGATGGGCTGTGCCTGGTAAATATCCCCACAGAATCTCATGTCAATGTTTCCAAACCATTTCGTGTGCACATGTTTTATGCTTCGTAGTCAGTTGTCAATGGAATACAAGAAGTGACTTCCAATCAAATATGCCTCATCTATAAAGAAAAGTTGCAGTTCGTCATAAAGCTTATACAAGGTATCTAACATTTCCTTGCTGAGTGGAAGAAACTGTGACTTGTTAAAAGGCATCAAAAATGCAAAGTGGATTGTTGTTCCACCTGCATTATATGCATCCTTTCCTGTGTATGCAACTATTAGGCCCTTTGGTTTCATAGGATCAGAGGAATTGTTTGAATCATAGATTCATATAAGCATTTGGAATAGTTCTTCTGTTGTGAATGTCTTGCATGTTCTTTCTCTGCCTGTAAGGAAGAACAAGTGCACATGAGTGTGCATGTTGAAGAATTTTTTAAGTGCAATGTCCTTTAGAATTGTTTGTTGTTCTCGATTCAAAAAATGCCTGATTTTGTGGTATTCACTATTTTCAACAAGGAAATGATGTTTTGTGACTTGAAAATCAAGATTGATACATTTTTCAATGATGCCTGCCCGAGGACGTGGCAAATCTGCTTGCAAGTCATAGGACTCACAGGGAGTTCTGGTTGTTTTTCGGTTTCTGAATGTCTCATCAAGATTGTCAGGGTTTTCTAGTTCATTAACTGCACTTTTTAGATCACCCCATGTTGGATTAACATTGTAAGTAAATCTAGATTCATTGGTTTACACTATAGTCTCAGAGGCAACATACACAGCTTCCCATGTAGGGAAGTTATGTTTTAATGTCTTTTAGTTTTCATTGAATGGAACGTATAACAATAGTTTTTCTCTACAATAATTTTCATAGTCAATATGTTTGTTGTATTTGACAAACCGTATCACAGAGGGTTTTTTTCTTTTTGATATGGGTGCACCATTTTTTTGTAATGCGATATGAATTTTTATAAGTAGATATGCTTGATAGGGGATGGACATTGGAGGTAATAATCAATAATAGAGTGACATAGCATGTCCTCTGAATTGTCAGGTTCTTGTTCTAGCAAAGATGGTAGTTTAAGCACAAATGTGTGTTTCTCAAGTGGATATGTGTTTATGAAGACACATTTTCTTGACTACAATTGAGGGGCAAGGAAAGTGAAATGTTGACTTCTTGTTGAGCAGACATTTTTTGAAGATTAAGTAATGTATTACCAAGCATACATATCATTTGAATAGCATCAATATGAATTCTTTGATGTTCTTTGTGTATTCTTCTGAATTCACTTGTCATATATTTGTCAACCTTTGTCATATACGAGGTATAGTATGATGCTGCAACATATGCATTCAGGACGTACTACGCATATGTATTTTCATTCCACATAACTCGCATGTCCTTGGAGAAACTGTTGTTCCAGATATGGGAAATTTTTTTGTTTAAGGAAAACTATTGGTTGTTTAAGTGTACATTGTATATCTTGGATGTACTCATCTTCTGTTAGATTTAGCTCTGTCAAGAAGTCATCGAAGCTCATCAACTCATCAAACTTTTGTTGTTCTAGAAATGCGAACAAGGATTTAGATTTCTCAATGACAACATTGTCCTCTAAAATAAGTGGCTCTATGATTCTTGTTGTTCTCATTGGCGGCATGGGGAAGTTGTATATGTAATGTGAGTTTTTTTCATTTTTTACAACTTTTTGTATGATAATGTCTATGAACTTTGGCAAGTTCTAGATCCAAATGATCTATGTTGCATGTTATGTATTTGTCCACAAACTGCTCAATATGTGAATTTTTGTCAGCTCCATAGATCGATGCACCCTCTATCCACAATAGTGCGTGGTCACGCTCATTCCCCCTATTYTGGAATTCAATCACAAAAAAATAGTTTGATAATTTTTCGAAAAACATTTCATCATGGTATATTAATTTTCTCAAAGCATTTATTCTATGTCTATAGTAGCGAGTACATGTCACTGGGTCTTTTCTTATGACGTAGTCAATGTCATTATTTTCCAGTGTATCGTTTTGTTTYTTATGTTTCCTATTCCTATGCAAGTCAGATACTGCAACCACCAATGGATCCCAACAATTCTCTGCACTTGTAAGCATGATGAAAAATGTTGGTGGTCCCAATTGTCGGATCATTGCAAAAATAGTTTTTCTGTTTTGTTGCAAATAGTCTGGAGAGATGCAAATGTTTTTGAAATCTATGTATCCAATATCGGATTTCATGATTTTTTCTATGTTTAATTTGTGCTTGACATCCTTGGCCAACAACTTTCTTCCTTGTAACTGACCTTTTCTTATTCATACCCACATGCAAGACAAAACTTGCTCTATTATTATGCACATTGTTTTGAAAAACAAATTTTTTATGTGACAAGAGAAGTCACCGCTTGAATGTAGCAGCTCTCATCGAACTATTTTATTGTAAATGAATTGTTCCGTAATGTCACTGGGATGTGGATATCCATAGAACAGTGTTGGGAAGTTCATTTCCTCACCAAATTTGTCCTTGAATATTCCAAGTGGACATTTCCCGTCAGCAGGTGAAATTTCGACAATCTTGTCTTCCAAGCCACAAATGCGCTATGAATCAGTGAATCCATGTACCAATGACTCAGTAGGCGTTTCATTCTCCGATTCATCACTTGTATCAAATTCACTAGCAGTTTCGAGAGTTTGTGCAGAGTTTTCATCCTCTTCTCCAAGAACATTGTTCCAGTTCTCATTTATACAAATGTTATGTGCTTTGTACAGGGCCCTGGAACATAATTCTTTTAATGCTTTCATGACAACATGCACACGCAGTTTACCTGTCCGATATGCATTTTTGTATTACAAGTGTCTTTTGAGGCCGCAAAAATTGTCACTATATCGCTAATGAATTGCGGCAAGGCTTTTCGAACAACATCTAGTTGGATAGGCACATTAATAATTCATCATGTTAAGCCCATTTGGGGTCATTTATAGCCCCAGGGTTTGATTTGTGCAAATGAAATTCCCAGATAAACAAGTCTCTCTTCAATTTTTGTAAGTGCACTTACATCTGGAAGTGGTGTATTACATCTTATTTGGTCAGGGGTTGCAAACTGTGGCAGTTTTCCATTTTCAAGAGACCGTTTTCATGGAAGACAAATTTTGCCACTTGAAAATGTTTTATCATTTAGTGTCAAGTGGAGGTATTCTGCTTCCAAATCAGGCGTGAAATACTTAGTGTTTTTTGTGAAATTCAATTGATTGCAAATTGCACATGCAATGGAAGGAGTGTCTTTGATTTGTTTCATATAGGTCTCTCTTGCATCTTTCTTTCGTAGGGAAATATGCGTAGAAAGTGTTTGTTGGTTTTCATTGGTAGTAGTGCATGGTGTTGATTATAGCCCATGAAATGTGATGTTTTCCTCTTGGACAGTGCCATGACCATTGTGGGCTAAGTGACCGTACCTGTTTCTGTTGTGTTGTGCATGAAGAATGTTTTTTAGGTTGTGATATGCCAGTTTCTCTCTAGAAGGAAGAGTAGTAATGTATTTTTTTCTCTCATGTATGGCCTTTTTCAAGTTGTGATAACTTAGCCTACGTTTCTTTTTCAAGGCCAGGATGACCTCATGGAAACTGGGATGAGTTTCATTCTGATTAAATAGCATGCAATGCTTATGCAGATTCGATGTAGTTTGGCTGGAATTGACAGTGAACCCTAAACCAACAGTATTTCCTATACTACAAATGTATTTTTTTCTCTCATGTATGACCTTTTTTCAAGTTGTGATAAGTTAGTCTACGTTTTTTGTTTAAGCCTTGTATGGCCTCATCACAACTGGGACGAATTTCACGTATGATATTTTTCAATTTGTGATAAGTTAGTCTACTTTTTTTGTTTAAGCCCCATATGGCCTCATCGCAACTGGGACGAGTTTCATTCTCATTAAATAGCATGCTACTCCTATGCAGATTCGATGAGGTTTGGGTGGCATGGATAGTGGACCCTGAACCAGTGGTATTTCCCATCAAAGGTTGATAATGGATATGTGTCGTATCTGTTTCCAACGAGATGATGTCAATTTTTCGATTGTAATTTGAATCAATAGACCAGGAATGGATAGTGTCATCTGGCAGGGCCGACCAAACCTGAACATTTACTCTAAATATGATATATAGCCTATTAAGCCCTAATATTGGATCATTAACCCTTAATTGGGGCATATTACATTAGTAATCTTTTTTTGTTTATGTCAGCTTTATTCCATTAGTTGTAATTATACCTCCTAGTCTCCTATATACACCAAGGAGACATTTTCATTTGGAATCATCTTGTACTTGAACATTTATGTGGGGTAAAAGGAGGTTGCCCCCTCGAAGAGGCTTATTATCTGAAATTATCTCTTTTTCAAGGCGTTGAGTACTTATTCTAAGGTTTTTATATGCTATATTGATATTTGGTTCTTAACATATGGTATCAAAGCTCAAGGTCTTGGGGTTTCGTTGCTACATCTGAGACACCTTGGAATTTCCGCTATAACTTTATTTCTACAATGTTTCAGAAGGAACAACTTGGAGGGTATTTAGTAGATGGATCAAGGTACATTGGGTTACGATTTCAGCTCTTGAGGCCTTATACTTTCTGAGATATAACTTGTGCAAGATAGGGTTATGGAATCATCCTGAACTGAGTCATTGAGGAATTTTCTCTATAAATTTTTTTCTATAACGTTTCAGACCTTGAACTCCAAAGGCTATTCACAAAAATTAGTAAGATATTTGTGGTAAAAATTTCATCTTCTGGGTCATCTTACATTTGTAGATACACCCTGTGGAAGATAGGGTATCTGACTAGTTCTATTGACTAGTCTCAAGAAGGTGTTCTAGTTAAAACAATCATAAATTATTCCTAGAGTATACAAATTGATTGAGACAGGTTTCATTGGATAGTGGATAGTCTATAGTATTTCTGTTATGAGTTTCATAATTTTATATCAATTATTTTGTGCGGGGCATGCTATACAAGTGAGATCTCCTGGAAAGCCCAAAAATCAGCAAGTTGTGGGGAAGTTACCATAAATTCCACTAGGAACATCCAATTTTGATAAGACTTGTGGCCTTACAGAGAATAAATATCAGAGAACTACATAAAATAAAGTTTCATACCCATAAGGGCCGAAACTTGGGAGACACAACAAAATAAATATTGTCTAGAAGAACCACCTCAAAATCAAGGTTCAAAAGTGATACTTGGCCACCATGCTACCCAAAAAGGGAACTTCTACACCAAATAAGCCTCCAGAAAATCCTAATTGGACTCTTGATGAAGGTGAAGAAATGTGCAGGGACATAAATGATTTACAAAAGAAGATAGTAACGAAAGATGAACTACAAGAGATGGAAGCTAAGTTGGAGGCAAAGATGGATGATTTAAAAGAGGAGATCATGGAAGTATTGAAAATTTTCATAACAGAGAAGACGCCTGAAAGTGAAAATGCATCCCATGAAATTCATGATGAGGACACAAGGAAGGTGAATCAAGAATGGAGAAACTCCAACTTTGTGTTGAAGACCAACCACGTTCCTAAGATCGATATGAGGAAGTTTGATGGCAAGGACCCAATCACATGGATACTTCAGATGGAGAAATTCTTTGATCTACATAATGTGCCACATACACAAAAGGTATGAATTTCTTATTTATATTTATAACCCAATCAATTTGTATGGTATCGATGGCTTTATTCTCGCAAATCACTCATGACTTGGACCATTTTCACGGAAGAAATGATAGCATTCGAGATTTTTGAAAACCTACCATAGAGTCAAGAAGGATTTTTTTTGGGATGGCCTTAAAACTGATGTTCAAAGGTTTGTGGCAGAATGTTTGGTTTGCCAACAGAATAAGGTGGAAACAATTATGACCCTAGGTCTTTTACAACCATTAGCCATCCCAAGTCAGCGCTGGGAGGAGTTTTCCATGGATTTCATCACAGGGTTACCGAAGTCTGAAGGAAAGATTGTCATCATGGTGATTGTTGATAGACTGACCAAGTACACACACTTTTGTGCACTCTCTAATCCCTTCAAATCTAGTACAATTGCCACCACATTCATGGAGATAGTTCAAAAGATACATGGCAGACCAAAGATTATTGTAAGTGACAGAGATCCCATCTTCACTGGACATTTTTGGACATAATTATTTTCTTGTTTGGGTACTCAATTGGCTCATAGCTCATCCTATCATCCTCAATCTGATGGGCAAACCGAGATAGTGAACAAATTTCTGGAAGGCTACCTTCGTTGCTTTGTCTCTGATAAACAAACACAATAGTTCAAATGGTTACCCTTGGCAGAATGGTGGTATAACACTTCCTTTCATACTTCAACAAAAATGACACCATTTATGGAAATCTATCGATACCACCCTCCTTCCATCATTTCTTCTCTAAAATAAAAATCTAAGGTTCAAGTAGTGGAAGATCACATCAAGCATCAACAACAAGTTCTCAAAATATTAAAGGACAACCTGACCATGGCACAGAATCGCATGAAACAACAAGCAGATCAACATCGTAGTGAAAGAAGTTTTGAAGTAGGGGATTGGGTGTTTTTATGACTACAACCATACAAACATATGTCCCTCAAGCAAGACAAGAAGGATAATAAATTATCACCAAAGTACTATGGCCCTTATAAGGTGTTGCAAAAGATTGGTACTATGGCATACAAATTGGATTTGCCTGCATCTTCACGAGTACACCTAGTTTTCCATGTTTCATGCTTAAAGAAGGTTATAGGCGACAAGATCCCAGTTCAAACTATATTTCCAGAACTTGACGAGGAAGGAAAAATCATATTGGAGCTTGAAGCCATCACTGACACAAGAATTCACCAGTTGAGGAATAGATCCATTTCAGAGTATCTCATTAAATGGAGGAAACTACCGATTGAAGATTCCACTTGGGAAGATGAGTCTTTTACACAGAAGCATCCATAGTTACTCAAGCATTGTGGACAACACTTTTCTCAAGGGGAGGGGCATGTTAAGCCCTAATATTGGTTCATTACCCCTTAATTGGGGCATATTACATTAGTAATGTTATTTTATTTATGTTTTCTTTATTCCATTAGTTGTAATTATACCTCCTAGTCTCCTATATATACCAAAGAGACATTTTCATTTGGAATCATCTTGTACTTGAACATTTATGTGGGGTAAAAGGAGGTTGCCCCCTCGAAGAAGCTTATTATATGAAATTATCTCTTTTTCAAGGCGTTGAGTACTTATTCTGAGGTTTTAATATGCTATATTGATATTTGGTTCTTAACATAGCCATTGCAAACAGAATATGCCACCCTCTACATTTACTTTTTCATATGGAAGTGCCATGTTTACAAGGTATTCTTTCCAACTTCCAATTGCCGACATATTTTCTAGGAGATATGGTGAAAGGTGTTGATGCAAGAAACTAAAATCATGTTGGTTGCTGCCTATAATTGCATTGAAAAAGGACTGTACAGTGTAAAGCTGCAAGGACTACACATCGAACTATGTTTCTACCAAATAGAAAATTTCATTGAACAAACTATTTCCACAACTAGATGCAACGATTTGTTGATTAAGATTGGTTTTCATTGATGTCAACCCTTGAAGAAAGTTCATTAGCGAATTCCAGTAGAACAAAGGTTTAGGTAATGGACCCAAGGTTGTTTCATGTATAATGGTATGAGTTTTAATATATTTGAAGGCAATACTATTCTATATGGATAGCACATGTCATGCCATTTCTGGTGGTATGTGGAATGTCACATAACTCCTCATGGTTTGAGAGTTATGGCCTTATGAAGTTGGAGGANAAATTATTATTTAAATGATAAAGTAAAGTGACAAAGTCAAGAAGGATTATTTAAATAATAAAGTGAAGTGACAAAATCAAAGAAGATTATTTAAATGATAAAGTGAGGTGACAAAGTCAAGGAGGAATATTTAAATGATAAAGTAATGTAGAAATTTCTAATTATGGAAAGTGGTTAACCCTAAAAATGAGGAAAATAGGTTAAGTGACCTATAAATGGGTTAAGTGACCTAGAAATAGGTTAAGTGACCTAAAGATGGGTTAAGTGACCTAGAAGATTCTTCTAAGGAAGATATTTGGAGAGTATAAATAAGAGGCAAGGCTCTCTCATTTTATATCACACTTGAGAATATTGAATATCTATAGGTGACTGAGGTAACCAAAGGATATATAAGTCGAATTGCAGAGGGAAGGAGAAGAAAATAAGGTTGGAATTCAAGGGAGGATAAATTCTTTTGATGATGCTTTCTAAGGTATGTTATTTATAGGTCATCTCACCATTTTCGCAATAAAATTTTTTTCTAGAATGATTCAGATCATGAAATTGATAGGTTATGGAGGAAACATATCCAAGTATCTAGGGTAAAAATTTCATCTTGTGGGTTGTTGTATTTTTGGAGTTACACTCCGTGGAAAATAGGGTTTGTGGCTAGTCCTGAAACTAGTCTAAAAAATGTGTTTCAGGTAAAAACATCATAAATTCTTCATAAAATATCAAAATTCAGTAAGACCAAATGTGTTGGTTAGAGTATAGTTTGTAGTATTCTTTATAACATTTTCATATCCATTCGACAAATATTATCTGTGGGGAACGCTCTGCAAGGTCTCTCTCTAGAATAAGCCATAATTCAACAAGGTATGTCATTTTTTTCTATAAATCCTTTTCTGAGAGGTTCCAAGTAGTGACACTTTGAGGAATTGCTTTAAACAATATGAACAACATTGTGTAATATTTTCATATATTTATTCATTACAGGTACATAGTTATGATTATTTCAAGTTAGGGTTGTTGACTAATCCCAAACTAGTCATGTGAGACTAAAGAAAAGGTTGATGAAAATGATAGTCTCTTGTTGTGAAAGTTAAGGAAGGTTTGTAGGCATGTGATAATATACACCAGGTCTATTACAGAGTTACAAATCATATTTGGATGATGAAATTGATGAGGGCTTTTGGTTAAGGTACATGTTGGGTACATGGTTGAGACAAGTAGTTGATGAGTTGGCACATACATGAGGTGTATAGTTGATGATGTTGGTACATTTTGATGAGTCATAGTTTATTAGTAGTTGACACATGAATGGTACATACTTGGTACATGGTTGGATGCACTTGTTTATGGTACATATTGATTATTGATTGTTTGGTACAGGTTGGTGCATGGTTGATGCACTTGTTTATGGTACAGGTTGATTACAGGTTGAGGTGTAGGTTGATGCATGGTTGATGCATGGTTCAAGTTTACTGGTACAAGTTTACAATGGTATATATCACAGTGATAGTGTGACAGTGGTTCCATCATTCTACTTCTACTTCAAGGCGGTTGGATGGGGCAAGGATAGGTGGTTGTAGCCACCTTCCAGTTGTAGTCGGAGAACATAGGGGGTTGTAGCCTCCTTCTGGTTCTAGCTAGAGAATAGGGGAGTTAGAGCTTCCCTTCGGTTGTAGCCTGAGAAAAAAGGGGGTTGGAGCCTCCTTCTAGTTGTAGATGGAAAACAAAGGAAGTTGGTGCTTCCAATGAATGTAATTCTTCAAGACATATAAGAAAAAACATTATGTGGTTTTCTTCCACTTTAGGTTTCCACGTAAAACAATGGTGTATTGTGTATGTGTATGAATGTTCATTTGTTCATTGCTTATTTACTTTGCAGTTATTGGATGATAATGCTACATTGATATAATACTTGGATTAGATGGTTAAAAAAGATTAAATTGCTCTATTACTTATTCAC
>JASDQU010738929.1:166106-208612 GCA_032191745.1 Picea mariana
CCTCCCTTTACATATGATTTTACATGAGATTTATAGATATATGAGGTAAAAAATCGATCCTCCAAGTTTGGATCTAATATAATCAAAATAGACATAGATGACACCTCATAGGGTCTAATTTTCACTTAGTCAAATCAACAAGATTACAAAATATATGGAAAATCAGTCCCATACCTAAAATCTAGGGTTTGAAATTTAGAGCATTAAATACATTCAAATCAGATAAAATATTTGAGTATGTTTAGAAAAAATATCCTCCTTGAACATCCATGTGTCCTCTTTACTTGACACCTCCTCTTGGCACATGTGGAATCGAACTAAGGGCTAATTGTCCCATTTCACAGCATATGATGATTTTCTAAAAAATGAGTTGTAAATATATGCTTGTATCTCCCAAACCATGACACCTGTGTGAAAATTGAGGGAGGTTTTTGTATATGATATTTTTTTTATAAAAACCTCTTTCCATTTTTCAAAATATCTCTCCACCTCCTCATAATACGTGCCCAAAAATGATGACTAAAACATGAAAATTCTTGTATTTTCAAATCTGAAAAATGAGTTGTAAATCTCTGCTTGTATCTCCCAAACAGTGACACCTACGTACAAACTGAGCTAGATTTTTGTATATTAGCTTGTTATTGAGAAAAAACTCTTTCAATTTTTCAAAATACCTCTCCATATCCTCATAATATGTGCCCAAAGATGATGACTAAAACAAGAAAATTCTTGTATTCTCAAATCTGAAAAATGAGTTGTAAAGCTCTGCCTGTATCTCCCAAACAGTGGCACATGTGTACAAAATGAGGGCAGTTTTTGTATATGATATTGTTATTGAAAACAATATCTTTCATTTTTTCAAAATAACTCTCCATATTCTCGTAATATATGCCCAAAGATGATGACTAAAACAAAAAAATTCTTGTATTTTAAAATCTGAAAAATGAGTTGTAAATCTTGGTTTGTATCTGCCAAAACATGACAGCTATGTAAACACTGAGGGAGGTTTTTTGAGATGATTTTGTGATTGAGAAAAAACTCGATCAGTTTTTCAAAATGCTTCTCCATATGGTCATATTCAGAGTTTGAAATTGACTACAAAATCAATCATTTCTAGAAAATCCCCTATTTTATGTGTGGAGACTTGTGGGAACTTCCTGTAGCGACATACAAAAAACTAGTTTTGAACATTTTTAACGCCTTTCCTTTCCCAGGTTACATATAATCATAACAAAAAGAGGAATGGTAACTTAAATACAATGAAACAAAAAGGTTCTTCCATTATCGGTCATCTTTTAGTCAAAATTTAGGATTTTTCATTGAAGGTGAAATTCTTAAAATGCAAACTCTTCTTGAAAAACTGATGTAGCTGCTTCTGTCAACAAATCCAAATTGTTCCTTATTGTCTTCTTGGTTTGAGAAAGAGTTTGTATTCTCTTGATCTTATCCCATTTATATCTGATCATACGGTTTGACCTTTCTTATTCTATTTACCCCATTTTCTTGCAGAAGCTCTGTCTTTTCCTGACTCGTCCAACACCAAAATACAAAACCCCGAGAAATACTTAAGAAGCGCCTATGTCAAGAATATAATCATAGTTTTGGGATGAAAACTTGGAAATATTGTTTTCAATTACTTGGTATTTGAAGTTATTTGATGGCATTGGAAATGGATGTTTCAAAGAAGTGAGAGGAGTAGCACAATAAAATAGGCAAGCATATGGAGAAAAATAGAACAGTGGTGGTGCTACTTTAGTGAATTTTTTTATCGGGGTCTAGAACATCATGTAGCGCCTTTTGAGGCCACAATTTGACACTGCAAATATTTATACTAACACGGGATCCACGGGGGATGGCACGCTCCCTGTGAGCTACCAAGAACTTGTAGACTTGTGCCTTACTCATTGGGCCTTGGAGTTGTTGTTCCAGAGTCTATACTTAAGGCTTAGAAGTACAGTGTCTAGGCATCCGAAAGTGGGTAAAGGGTAGAGAAAAGAGAAACGTCAACCTTCAGCAAGGGAAACTAGGGGTGATTTCTGTGTTGGCGTTGTCTAGATTCCAACTATTCCTGAATGTTTATATCCTGTTCAATCGCTGCCCACGAGCGTTCGAGTTCAACCCGGGTAGTGGCTGTTTTAAGAATAGTATCAAAAATGTTTAAGGCAATGTGTGTTTGATTTGATAATCCGGGTTCAATATTGGGTTGTGTTGGTACAGGGACAGTCATAGAGGAACAGTAAAATAAGGAAACCTCAAGGGGAATTTAAGTGTTGTCTCAATTCGATCGTATAAAAGAGAGTTTATGATTTTAGGAATAAAAAGAGGTGCAAATCAAAGGCTCTTTCCCGTAACTGGGTTATATTTTAATAAAATTTATGAGGTGGGAGAAAACATTTAGCTATCTATCGAGTAAGGCTCCTATCAAGGGAGAATCTCACGTATAAAAAAAAGAAGAAAAATGTAAAGAAATAACCCGATGAAGCATAAAATATATATAGAATTATGAAAGTGTTGACTAGTCTTATACCTGCTGATAGCTGGTACAGAGGAAAAACAGTAAACAACATAGAAAACCAAAATTCATTCACTATAGTAGAGGTTGCACTAAATTATAGCGAAGCATTCATCAGATATGAATATGAAATGAAACGAAATATGAGATACAAGAAAACAAACTCATAACACAGTTGTGACAGAATTGAGAATCTTCGGATTTGCTTTATATTAACTCTCAAAATGTAAAACCTCTATTACAATCGACACAAAAAGGTCTAGCCTGGTTTCTTTCTTTCTATGGTATATTTATACAGTTTTACAATAAGATGGAATCTCAATCGTTGCAAAAAAATCAGTTATGATAAGGAGGAGAGCAATCGTTCCATTTATTTCTCTGTGTCTTTATTTGGTGCCAGAAGTTTGTCCTCACACATGCTCGGTACAAGTGACACACCTTTCCACCAACCGAGATATCATCCTTGACGGTTCTTCTTGACAATTGGCTTCAAAAAAGTAACAATCTCGGGCTAATTGCGGCAACCTGTCTTCCATCTGTTTGTCTATGATGTCGATAGCACACAATTGCACACTTGGTTTAATCATACATTTATCTATTTGGACTATGTCTTCCATAGTCACTTGTGAGATCTCAGCCGAATCTCTTTCTTCTTTTTCATTTAAATCAAGTGAGAATTTTTGCCATATTCATTTGAATCAATGCCTCAGCATTACCTCCGCTATCAATGCCTAGAAAATTACCACCTATAGAACTGCAAGCCTCTTCTAAGGATTTCATTACCCTCTTGGCTTGCAGCTTACCTTCTAAGATGCTATGTTCCCATTCTTTTAATATAATATTTCCTCTGGTCTACTCCAAAATGGTAAACCTGGGAGTACTTCCCGATTCCCTGTTGTTTGTAGCTATCAAAGCCTATTGAAAGGCGACCCGTGCTACTCCAGCTTCTCTTTCTCTAACAGATAAATTTTCCAAAACTTGATTAACAAGCAAGCAGTTGTCCCGAATCGCCTCTACCTTAGCGAGTAAATTTCACTGGGCCTTAGAAACTCTGCTCCGAATCTCCATCGCCTGGGACTGGAACATCTCGATATTTATAACTTTACTTTCGATGATTTCCACACTGGCCTGTAGCCATTCGATCAAGTCTTTTTGCTGGCCCGCTTGTATCTGACCATTCCGAACCACCAGCTCTTCTTGTTCGAGCTTAGTCTTGAGCAGCTCTATCTCACTTTTATCAGCCAACCTTGCTTGTTCTATCCCTACACTCGCCTGGTCCTTAGCAGCCTCCTCTGCAGTGGCTAGTCTGGCTTCTAGGGTTTTGATGAGGCGATTTTTTCGTTTCAGCTGGTTTTTCAAAACCCCGACTAAAAATTGATTCGCCGTGGCATATGCCCCTAATGTCCCAGCTATTTCCGTCATGAATTGTTCATTCCTTTTGTCTTTCCCATCAGTCAATACTTTGTATTTCTTGGCTGTCGATTCCCCCTGCTGATAGAATTCTCTCTTTACCACAGCCTTTCTTTTCTTATCAAAGAAGAACTCATTTGGAGGGAGCTCTTCCACCCTTATAGGCCTCAATTCTTCATTTAAAATCCACCCTACGTCAATATTTCCCTGAGTTGACTGCAAGGGAGTAATGGATGCAATGGGGTCTCCAATTTGCTTTGTTGATTGCCCCGGGGTAGTAACCGGAGTCTGCTTTCTCGGCGGGTCAGGAGTCTTTATCTCTGCTTTCAGACTCTTAGTTTGCTCTTCCCCATCCTGGTGTTTTTCTTGACTGGGTGTCACATCTTTGGAGCCTTCGACATCTTTTTGTTTCACCTCCGTTATACTCGGATTCTCACCTCATAATATTGTGGGAAGAATACTGCGTCGATGTTCTTGGAATTTCAGAACATCGGCCCTCTCTTCAGGTGCCAAGGTTTGTATCCGAGCTAAAATCTCGGCATAAGATCTTGCGCCTCGGAAAATGTCATCCGAGGGCGAATTTTCATGTTCGAATCTCTTGAGTCTGCAACTGGCCAAATGATTACTCACGACCCTTTGTGGATCGTGCTTCTTTTTTGAGTATCCCTTAAGCTCCTTGCTTATACCACCGATTACTGTTTGTCTAGCAACCTCACGACAAGCCAGCTTGTCGGGGATGAATAATGGCAATGCATGCGGGGAAACAGAAACCCCGAAAACTATGAGATATGAGAATTCGGCTTCTACATACCAGTCGGCTATACTGCTCAAATTCATCACTATATTGTCCAAGATCCTGGGTGGCGGGTGGCCGAAAATAGTGACATGCAGCGATACCATCACCTAGTTGAAGATTTCATATACGAAATCTGTCGCTTTGTTTTCCCACAATTTCGAATGATAGACATGGATGGGCTTGTCCTCTGCTGGAGTCCAACTCCAGCTCATTAAGGGAAATGGTGTTAGAAAACACACAGCGTCCATAATGTATGCAGGCATAAAAAATGAAGAAGTCTTTACGCTCTCTTTCTGCGCCTGGTACTCTGTAACCCGACTGGTCAAGCTATCAAACAACATTTTTGCCCAGTCGAAGGAATAGCCTTCAACAACTTGATGTATTAGTGGCACCCATTGAAGAAAGAAGTGTGAGGTGTCCTCTCTCTCGTATAATCTGCAGGTCATCATAGCCACATACTTGAACTGTGGTTCCAAGGAAGATATTGAATATATACCATTACTGTCTGCCCTGAACTTCGCAAGGTGCGAAACCCAATCTCTTATTAAGCTAGACATAGTCTTGTCATACTGCACACATTCCTTCTGTTTGAAATTTTCCAAGAATTCAGCATCATATGTAAGGTCAGACGTTGTGGGAAACTTGTACATAGCTTGCAGATGTTCAGGTCTGAAAGTCTCGATGGTGACCTTCTGGTCATTCATGATGGTTCTGGTTGGTATGTCCACATGGTCTAATGCCCATCGGACCATATCATAGTAGGGGAGCATTCGTGGCCTGGCCACTACTTTATGCATTCCCGATTGAATGACGATCTTATATTTGGTGGTTATGTCATCTTTTTCATTGTCGCTGGAATCATCAGAATAACCCACTAATTCGGCCTGCAGAACATCAGAAATGAATGGCCAGTTCGGGACAGAATCGACACTTCGAGGTGAAGTATCAACAACGTTGTCCTAAAACCTCAAGGCTGGCTTTAGATGTTTTTCGCGGGGCCATGACGAGAGATCCTGCTTTAGCTCTTCTGCGATAAAAATATGTATACATACAGAAGTTAGCTCGCTGAGAAAGTGTGCGCTGCGTAATATAGAAATGAATTTGTTATAACGAATAACGACTCTATATATTCGAAAACTCGGTACTTTTCAAGAACAGATCGGTCAAATAAAGATTAAAAATAAATTTAGCAATAAAAACCCAATCTTTATTTGTCGATTCGCCTTGTTTCTAATTAATGCCATAAATTTTGGCAGTTCGAAATGTCAGTTGGCGTAAGGAAAAATTAAGACTGCCTCGTAAATTGTGCATGCATCAAATCACGAGAGATGCTGGTTTAGCTTAATTAATCGATTTTTACCAAAGTTAATTAATCTTTCGGTACTCGTTGTATTGGGAATTTTTGCCTTAACCCTTTGAACCTCTAACACCCGAAATTGCGATGATTGAACTTGGTTAATAAAAATGTAATTGTCATTAGGCGCTTAATTAATTATGTAATTATTTATATTCGTCATATCGCAACTCGGAGCTTCGAAGGTATAGTTTCCGGGAAGTTTGCATGCCGAGCTGTGAAACCGCAATATCGTGATGATACATTTTAATTAAAAGGGAGGATAAACTCGGATTAAGTGTTTAATTAATTATGTTCATATCTTTATCGCGACTTCGCGACTCGGGGCTTAGACAATGTAGTTTTTTAAAAGAGAACACGCCGAGTGGAAAATTGCCGACAGAACATAACCATGGATTAGCTTTTACCTTTAACCTTGACACGGGTTACTAAAATAAGGACTTCGTGGTTTCGGCTATCGGGGCTACGACAAGAAGACTTTTGGATTTAGTGAACGCCGAGGCGCGAAAACCCGATGATGTTTAATCATGATTTAGGAAAATTTTACTCCCGTTACTGCCCTGGATAAAATTTTAAAGCGATTTCGTCGTTTCGTTGCTTGGGACTTGTGAACTACGTGATCTATAGCATTCAACATACGAAATCCTGAGGTAGAACAAAGGGGAATTTTTTTTGACGAAAAGTAGAACTCACCTCGAGAGTACAATAATTATCATTGCTTGCGTGGTAAGACTTCAAAGATTTTGAAACCACAGATGGAGAATACGAAAACCATCTTTCGATTTCGAGCATTAAGACATGAAATTCGAGACGGGCTAGAAAAACAAAGGTGGCTCCAACAGGAGTCATTCGCTACCCTCCAAACCTCTGCAACTTATTCAAATTCTGAAAACACACTATTGAAAAAAAATATATATTGTTGCATATTATAGTCTGTCCATATTGTACAAATTGAAACAAACCAAACACTCGGAAAGAGAGCTTATTCATCCTACATTACTCTATTCTAATGAGCTCTCCAATTTTCTCAAGTAAAAGAAAATTTCCATAGCAGCCATGAAAATAGATTCACAACTGATAGAATCACATGTCTATAACTGATTAATGGATAATAACAGAGATAGAAAAACAACCATAAATTCTTTGGAAATCCATACTCACCTTCAAATGCCAATGATATGGTGAAATCTAAAATCTTCAAAGAATTTAAAAAATAAGACTCCAACATTAGTGCTACTGGGTATTCAAAACCAAGATCACAAACCTTCTAATCCAGATGAGATTACTTCCATTTCATTAATTATCTTTTGTTGAGAAAAAGGTGACATCCTTGATCCTTCAACAACAACAACCCTTTCCCATGACGATCGAGAGAAAACCAATTTCTTTGATCATGCAGTACAAATCCCTGATCAAAACTTGAAAACATATAATTCTGGAGATCATCATAAACAAACAAAGACTGTTGAGTTCTTGTATGAACAGCCGGGCGCTATGGAGAAACAGTTGTTTTATTAACAAAATAATCATGTGACACTTCAATAGTAGGATTAAAATGGTTCCTACTATGATCAGCTGAAAACCTTCCAGAAAGCAAATTATCCTTTGAAAAATGACCCTCATGATCATCCTCATAAACACACTCATCTCTTGGCTCATAACTAGAAAAATAGTTAACTGTATTTGTAAATTCACCTTGATGGTATAAGTTATGAGCATATAAATCTGCATTCTCATTAGTAGAAAAATCAATTTCAAGACCTAAAAAAGAAATGAAATTTGAAAATGTTGCAGAAAGTTGTCCCAAATATGACTTATGTTCATAAAAATTCTCCTGTCCATATCCTTCTTCCAATTGATCTGCATCCAAATCTGATTTGTGTTTCTCATAAGCCTTACTCAAAACTTTCATCCCAAAACTGCTTTGGCAGCCTCCCACAAGCTCAAAAATTCTCCTCGATCTCCTCAACATTAGTAAACATTTCTTCAAGGGATGAGGATTTCCTCTATTTGAGATAAAGGAACAACTCAGGATGTTAGGATAGCGTATAATATGCCATGGCAACAGTTTCAGAAGGCCAGATATCCAACGACATACTGCAATAAAAATTATGGAACCTCTTGTTGAATGTAGCAAGGGCTTCTTCCTTCCCTCTTCTCATATTTTTAAGTTCGATCAAATATTGATCAACATATTTGTTTTCACCCCAATATCTCAGGAATACATGATGAAAATCAATCCATGAACAAATAGAACAAGCCTTCATATTTCTAAACCATAAAACAACATCCCCGACCAAGGATTTGGAAAATAACCTTAAGATAACATCCTCATGCATGATTTCTAAATTATCAACGAAATCCTCAAAAGCTTCCATGTGCTTGTCAGTTGTAATATGATGGTCTTCTTTAAACACAAGAAGGTAATCAAAGAACATAGGAGGGTAAACATTTAGGATAGGAGGCATCTTAAGAGGTTTAAAAAATTCTTTGATTCTTAGTTGAAATTCAGAAGGTGGAACACAAAAGTCAACTGGCTGATTTCAAGGTTCAACAGGGACCTCAGAAGGTGTATCAACTTTGCAATCCACATGTTTACAATACGAGTCAATTTCATGAGAAATTGAAACATAAAGCTCATCTTTTTCAATAGGTTCACATTATGGGATTAAATCAAGGTCAATAGTGCATGAAGAGGACAAATCTTCATTACCCAGGGGAGAATATGAATTTGTAGGCTTACAATCATCTGAATAAACAAATCATAGGATGATCCTCTTTACATGCAAAGGGAAAGACATGAACGAGCTGATACCTAGTTTTTCCCTTTCGTGCTTTCATTTTTCTGTCAATAGGATTCTTCCTCCAGTGGAGTCTTAGATTGTTGAGTCACTAGGTGAAGATATGTAGTCTGATATATGTTCACTTCGTGTTCACCATCAATAAGAGAATCAGATCGATGGAGTTCTCCCAGGGAATATTACTTCATTCTTTTCATTCCCTAGCAACAACACCAAAAGATGTTAGCGCTAGAAGTTGTTCCTAGACTGCCTTAGGAACAAGCCTAGCACATCTTGTTTCAAATGACCAATAATTATTAAGTTTTATAGGTGGAATGTTCACTTCTTGATCTCAATATGGTTTAAGGTTTGAGCTATTGATATCACTTGCCTATGTGCAACAAGTCAGGAAAACAAAACTCCGTGGCTAGTGATATAAATTCAGATGGTTAGGCTCAGAAGAAGAAAGATACACAAAACTAATAATCCCACTAAAGATCAACCTGGTCTTCAATGATCATATACAATATAAGAACAAATATTAACTTAGAAATCCTTTCTAAATTAGATTTATGTGTTTAAGCATCACTGTGGCAAAGATTACATCAAATCCTTTGAGACAACCTTTTCAGCAAAATAGACACAGTCATATACCATATAACAATGTAAAAATGCTCAAGAAAGAATAATGAAGATGGAACACATGAATGAAAGCACACACTAACCAAGGATTTTATTATTTTCTAAAGTCTTTACATAAATCAAATGAGCTCAAGAACTCTGAAAGATTTGCAATTAAAACCATAGAGTACAAAAAATAGTCCTCGAGACTCTCCCCCCTCCCCCCCTCCCCTACATGTGATTTTACATGAGATTTATAGATCTATGAGTTAACAACTAGATCCTCCAAGTTTGGATCTAATCTACTAAAAATAGGCGTATATGAGACCTCCTAGGGTCGAATTTTCACTTATTCAAATCAACAAGATTACAAAAAATCTGGACAATCAGTCCCATACCTAAAATCTAGGGTTTGAAATTTAGAGCATTAAATACATTCAAATAAGATAAAATATTTGAGGATGTTTAGAAAAAATATCCTCCTTTAACATCCATGTGTCCTCTTTAATTGACACCTCCTCTTTTCACATGTGCAATCGAACTAAGGGATAACTGTCTGATTTCACAACATATGGTGAATTTCTGAAAAATGAGTTGTAACGATATGCTTGTATCTCCTAAAACATGATACCTGTGTGAAACCTGAGGGAGTTTTTTGTATATGATATTATTATTGAGAAAAACCTCTTTCATTTTTTCAAAATACCTTTCCATATCCTCGTAATACGTGCCCAAAGATGACGATTAAAACAGGAAAATTCCTATATTTTCAAATCTGAAAAATGAGCTATAAAGCTCTGCTTGTATCTCCCAAACAGTGACACCTGTGTACAAACAGAGGGAGGTTTTTGTACATGATATTTTTATTGAGAGAAACCTCTTTTATTTTTTCAAAATACCTCTCCATCGCCTCATAATTTCTGCCAAAAGGTGATGACTAAAACAGGAAAATTCATGTATTTTCAAATCTGAAAAATGAGTTGTAAATCTCTGTTTGTATCTCGCAAACAATGACACATGTGTACAAACTGGGGGAGTTTTTTGTATATGATATTTTTATTGAGAAAAACCTCTTTCATTTTTTCAAAATACCTCTCCATATCCTTGTAATCTATTCCCAAATATGATGGCTAAAATAGGAAAATTCCTATATTTTCAAATCTGAAAAATGAGTTGTAAATCTTTGCTTCTATCTCCCAAACCATGACACCTATGTAAAAATTGAGGGACATTTTTTGAGATGAGTTCGTTCTTAAGAAAAATGTCTTTCATTTTTTCAAAATAACTCTCCATATGGTCAAAGTATGAGTTTGAAATTAATTGCAAAAACAATCATTTCTAGAAAATCCATAGTTTTTGTGTGGAGAGTTGCAAGAACTTCCTATAGCAACATACAAAAAACCCATTTTGAACATTTTTAACACCTTTCCTTTCCCTGGTTACAAGTAATCATAACAAGAATAGTAATGGTAACTTAAATACAAGGAAACAAAAAGGTGCTTCCATTATCAATCATCTTTTTGTCAAAATTTAGGATTTTCATTGAAGGTGAAATTCTCAACCTGCAAACTCTTCTTGAAAAACTGATGTAGTTTCTTTTTCCAGCAAATCCAAACTATTCCTTCTTTTCTTCTTGGTTTGAGAAATTGTTTTTATTCTCTTGAGCTTATCCCCTTCAGATCTGATTGTAGGGTTTCGCCTTTCTTATTCCTTTTACTCCATTTTCTTGCAAAAGCTCTGTCTTTTCCTGACTCGTCCGACACCAAAATACAAAACCCCAAGAAATAGTTAAGAAGTGCGTCTGTCAAGCATCTGATCATAGTTTTGAGCTGAACTCCTGGAATTATTGTTTTCAATTACTTGGCGTTTGAATTTATTTTATGGCATTGGAAATGGATGTTTCAAAAAAGTGACAGGAGTAGCAAAATAAAATAGGCAAGCATATGGAGAAAAATAGAACAGTTGCGGTGCTACTTTAGTGAATTTTGTTATCGGGGTATGGAAATTCTTGTAGCGCCTTTTGAGGCCACAATTTTACATTGCAAATATTGATACTAACAACTAGGATGGGTGACCGCCCGAGAAGTCCTAGTGTTTTACATGCTTATGGCATTTTATAAACTTAGTCCAATTTATCCCACATGCATCATGGGAATTGTTCTCCTCTCACTCTCTCATATATAATTGAGGTGAAGGAGGCCCTTTAATAATGCAATGGAGTGTGATGTAAAACTTGTTGTGAATGAAGTGTATCCAACATCTTTTTCTTTTCAGAGATAGGCTACCCCATTCTGCTAGTTTGTGTTCTACAGTGTTTTTCTCTCTTGTTCATTAATAGAAGTTGGTTTTCACTATATTTCTGTGTTCTTTGCATTATATATGTATATTTTCTTGTTATATATCGGTTATATTTTTTTCTTCATACCGTTCTCAAAATAATCTGGATCATCGCATCAATTGTGCATGCATTGAAGATGTGGAGACATTACTTTATCGAACGAAGGTTTGCCTTGATGAAAAACCATTGTGGTCTAAAGTATTTGTTTGACCAGCCAAGGTTAAACACTAGACGAGCCAAATGGATGGCGTTGATTAGTGTTTTTTATTTTGAGATCAAACAAATAAAGGGAAAGGATAATATAGTGGCAGATACACTCAGCTGGAGTGTGAAAATGATACCCATAGAAACAACAAGTGTGGGAGAGTCTAACATCCAACAAAGGATCAAACCCTCTCACAAGAGGATGAGTTATTCAATTAGGTAAGAGAAGGGTTGCAATGAGAACCTAGAGAAATAAAGTACGAAGGATATCATCTTGTGGATGATAATTTTCTGTTGTACAACCACAAGTTGCATGTTCCTAGTTCAGCAGAGTTGAGGCACCTGATCATGGATGAATTCCATAGGAGGCCCTATGTAGGTCACCATGGTTACCAGAAAATGGTAACAACAGTAAGGAAATTTTATTTTTGGCATAGGATGAAGCAATACATCATAGAATACATTTCCAAGTGTTTGGAGTGTCAACATGTAAAATTTGAACACTAACACCCTACAATATTATTGTAGTCATTTCCAATTCTAGAATGGAAATCAGAGACAATATCCATGGATTTCATTACTAGATTGCCAAGGACATTTAATCAACATGATTTCATCATGGTGGTAGTGGATAAGTTGAGAAAGGAAGCTCACTTTATTCCCATTAAATCTACTTTTAAAACCATAGACGTCACTAACATTTTCATGAAGGAAGTTTTCAAATTGCATGGTTTACCCAAGACTATAATCTTAGACAGAGATGCTAGTTTCACCTCAAGTTTTTGGAAAAGCTTGTTTTCGGGCTTGGGAACACAGTTAGCCTCTAGCATGGCCTACCATCCTCAAACAAATGGTCAGACTGAAAGGGTAAACAAAGTTCTAGAGGACATGTTTAGGATGCATATTGTGCATCAACCCAAGCAATGGGAAGAATACCTACCCTTGGTAGATTTATCCTATAAAAATGGTTATTAGGAATCATTGAAGATGAGCCCATTTGAGGTTCTATCTGGAAATAAGTGCAGAGTTCCAATTAGTTGGGACATTCTAGTGGACAAGATCACACTTGGACCAGAACTATTAAAAGAAATGGAACATGCTATGATCAACCTAGGATAGACATAAGAGTTATGTAAACAACATGAGAAATCACAAAGAGTTCAAGGTGGGAGATCATGCATATTACATAGTAAAACCCAAGAGGGGTTCCCTAAGGATGGGAACATGTACTAATTTAGCACTCTGATATTGTATAACATTTGAAGTCCTGGAAAGAGTGGGACCAATAGCATATAGAATAGCCTTGCCACCTACTATTAGAGCTCACGATGTGTTCCATGTATCTTTATTAAAGAAATATGTTCATGACTATAATAATGTTATTGATTGGACTGTGATACAGGTGGAACCAGAGGGACAATTCTAGCCCAAACCTCAAGGAATCCTGGAAAGGAGAGAAACAATGCTCTAGAACCAAACCATTGTGCAGGTCAAGGTGAAACATAAGAACTTTGGAGCAGATGAGGCTACTTAGGAACTAGAGGATTCCATGAGAGTGGCATACCCATATTTTTTTGTATAATTGTATACATATGGTGTTTTAAACATCGAGGATGGAATATCTTTAGGGGGGAAGGGAATGTAACACGTTGTTTTCCCCCATAATTGTAATTATGATAAGACTTCATATAATGCAATTATGGAGCATGTAATTGTGTTATTGATTAATAGAAAAGACTAGAAAATTGTCTGAGAAGGAAAAATCCTTGAGTAATAGCCATGATATCACAGGTGGAAATTGATGAAGTGGATTGGTGTAGTGGAGTTGAGATGTTTCAGTGAAGAAGATAGAAAGCTTACTTAGCAAGCCTTCATAAACTTGTAAGACATTAAATACTCACCTTCCAGCATACTTGAACATGGATGGATCCACATGACTAGTTATGGTAGTAAGATAGGTGGTTGAAGCAGTTATAACCATTGACATATTAGGTTTCTTGAAGAGGCAGGGGTCAGTTAAAATGTTGATAGAAGGACACCTTAGATTTCCCCTTCAGAATTCAGATCACTGACAGGAGGTCATGTATGACAGCAGTCACGGGGATCCTGAGGATCTATGTAGAAGAAGAGACCAAAGGTGGAAAAACAACACACAGATGCGTAGACAGGCAGAGGAGTTCATAGCTAGAGGAGAGAGTAAGAAGGAATGCACCTAGGGAATTACATAGGCCTAAGGAGTTGTGAATGGGTTCTCATAGAGAGCCAAAAAGAAAAAAATGAGTTGTAGACTCACATTAGAATGAAGCCATGAGGAGGAGACTCGTGCACTTTCTCTAAGAGACAAAGTTGTTGGGAAGATTTATTGAATAAAATAGGAATATTTCCTAAGAGAATAATGGTCAACCTGGAATAGAGAATACCTAGATCCAAACTAGAGAAATAGAGGACCGCAACTTGGTTCTTACTGAAAAGAAATTGACACTAATAAGGGGAGGTCACCAAGGGACTGTATAAAAGAGAAGGGACTCCCTTGTGTAGAGGAAATCCAGTTGGGAAGGTGCTTGATAAACCCGTGGAGGCCCTGATATCAATAGGAAGAGGGCAACTTCTATAGTTTCTATTGGAGTGAAGGAGAGTAACCTTCATGAACCATTTATATTGTAGTTAGTTAAATCAATCTCCTTGTGATATCATGTCTTGGCATGGGGGTGGAATGTTGTAGAAAGGCACTCTGCAACATAGCCTAAGGTTGGGAGGAAAGGATTCCTCTCTCATTTAGTTGGTTGGTGGACATATTTCACTGATTATATAAGTACTTAACTTGGCATGTTGATGTGTGTTTAATGATACTACTGTATGGTTTCTTGATTTAAAAAATAAATGTGAATGCATAGAATGAATGGTTGAATTCCTGAGTAAAATGGAGTGTGTATGTTTGTTTCCATTGTTAATTTGTTATACCTATGTAACGAAACAACCTATCCAAGAGTGGGGTGTATTCTGGTGAGTTTTGCAAGTCCTTGAAATGGAAAGCTTACAGGATATGAAAATCTCCATCCAAGGCCAAGATGAAATTGCCTTAGGAGAAACCTTGAAACCTTAGTGATGGATTAGGAGAAACCTTGAAATGGTTAAGTCCCAAATCTGACTGTTAATTGGGAGAAAACCAGTATTTGAATCCAGGTGGATCACAACAATTGATCCAACGTGGTGAACATATATAAATCGTTGGTAGGAGTACATGGTAGTCAGAGTGGCCTGGTATAAGGTTGAATTGGGAATTTTATGGAGGGAACTTTGAGTCAATGATAGTCATTGATATATAAGAGGATTATACGATGAATATGTGATCATCGATGTCACATATAAGTCTGTCAAAAGGACTCGAGAGAGGAGTCTGAAGACTTGAGATCCTAAAGACCATTGATCTATCAGGAGGTACCCCATAAGATATGAACCATTAGATATTATGTGGTGCAACCTAGAAGGTTGGTGGTAGAACCCTAGATAATTAATGGAAGTCACCTCCGAGTAAACCTTGACCATTAGATAAGGAAAATGAGGATCATCCGATCTATTAGAGTATACATTGTTGGAGTGAACCAGTCGGAGCGGTACATGATGTCGGGGCCGATGCACTCTGATGGGAGGGACTATGAGAGTGTACGAGGACCGTTGATCGGAGAAGGGAGATGCGTGGACCTCAACCATAGGATCATCATGGGTTCTGTTATCACATGTAATTTTTCACCTTCAAAATCTTGAAGCTCCTTATTCAATGCTCACTGAGTTTCTTGGTCCTCATCAATCTCTTTTCAACTTTATTGCAAAGGTAGCTAAAGTATGAAGTCCATGGGTGACATTTATCGGTTTTGTTTTTGTGATTTTATGCCATTTTTTTATCAATAAGAGGATGGAAACCTAATTTTGCAGGTGTTTTGAACATATGAAATGTACATATTTGTTCTATGGAATATTTTGTTCAAGCTTGTTGTATTATGACTAACTCTATCATATGGATGAAAAGACAACCTATAAAGTCGATTCTATCAAGTCATGACAAGATATGTTTGAAGAAGAGTAAGAAACATAACTTGTGTAGCGTTGGCACGCTACACAAGTGTTGTAGGTTTCATTTGATGCAAAAAGGATATTTTCATGTTGTAAAATACAGATTGGATGCCCAAGGAAATTTAAAAATAGTGTAGAGGCTCCATCAAAACCATATTTTTGCAGGCTATACATATGGAGTCAAGTTTAAGTTTTGTGGCTCTAAAGTATTTATGATTTTTTAGGATTGAAGAAAAGGGCAATGTTTTAAAGGGAGGTTTGGGTCTACACAAATCAAGAGCATCATTTGGAACATTGGAATGACCATTGATAACCTCCAGACACCTTGCAGTGATCACCATGTGAAGAAAAAGTGCCAACTCATCATCTAGATCAACAAATTTCGACTTCTAGGTGGAGCATGTACACCAGGTCAACATAAAAATTCGAATTCTTAATTTTTTTAATCATTTATAAATGTATTTTAAGGTTGTTAAGATGTAATAAATGTATTCAAAACCAAATTCAAAACCGAAGAACTATTTTCTAGCAGACAATTTTAATTTGCTATTATAATTTTGTAACTAAGTCCAAGTTTGGGAAGTAGATGAGTTCAACCCCCTCAGCTTGGGGAAGAGGTTTTATATATATATATATTTAATTTTCATAAGCATGTGGTTGGAAAAAATCGTACAAGAGACATCTCTTTGAGCACTTGTGTAATTTTGAGTTTTAATGGAATATCAGTCAGAAGTAAAGAATTACTCTTACCAGAGATTCTTGTGTGGAAGGTTTTGAGTGTTGTGTCCCCTTTTTCTTTATGTATATGTTTTCTCTTGTGTTTCTCCATTTGATGTTAAATTTCCTCAGTATTTAGCATCAATTTTCTGATTACAAAATTCATTTTCTATGCTCTGTTTTCATATTTGTTGAGTACTTTCATATGTTTTCCTCTAAAACGCTTTGGAATTCATCATGTGATTGATGCTCCAAATTCATTTGGTTCTAGATTTTTGTCCCTCACCCATACTACAACAATTTGAATAACTCAAAACATCTACTATCTTGCCTCTACTTCCTTGAGAATTCCACCACCAGTCATTGATAGTTCCCATTACCTTAAAATAGACTCCATGCCTAATGGATTCCTTTCTACATCTTCCAACAAACCTTTAAATTCACTCATTCATTTAATACCTAGCCTTTGATTTCATTGAAAATCCATGAGAGAGCCCTCGTTGGGTTGGAAGGGCTACATTCCAACCTGTAAGTGGTTTGAGGTTACCTTTGTGATTTGCCTCTATAGCCAAGGAAATTTATAGAGAGATAACATGTTCTACATGATTAATTGAAAAGTAAATGGGGAGATGGTTGATAACCATCGCACACATTGTAGAACAAAATAAATCGGGACCGTTGGTCTTTGAGTCTGAGAGTCGTTGCATCCCAAAAGGAGCGGCCCATCGTAGTCCAATCATCAGATTGGAAATATAGTTTTTTAATTTGATATTCCGACAAGAGAGGGTATGAATTGATCTAGATCATTGATATGGTGATGTGAAGTAGTTCTAATCATTCGATTGAGGGTGTAGGGGATCCTAGTTACTGCAGTGAGATACACAGGAGGATTTCGTTGGAAAATATGGTTGAGTAACTGAGAATTTATATAGAAAATATTGTGATAAGATAAGTCTTCACCTAAACATTGATGAAGCAAGACGAACAAAAGTAAATTGAGTACTTACCCCGAGGAATGAGTAGGAAACTTGAACATCCCACCAGCCTAAGTGAGATTAGGGGGTTTAGATGTGTTACAAGTACCTATGACTCAATCATGAAATTCTAACCACGGAGCTCCCCCAAAGCCTCATTTAAAAATATATTATTATGTATAACAAAATTATAGAAATAAACTTTTAAACTCAAATTTTATATATTTTTTTCAAATTTATAAAGTATATTATTTTATACAACTAAATTATAAAAATATGGAGGGGGTTCTCTACGGGGAAGCTGGTGGGTTTTGCAGAAACTGTAACCTAAAAACCACAAAATCCCTAGCTAGATTCTAGTGGGAAGTGGTATCAGGCTTAGATATTTCAAATCGGAGAAGGGAGGGTAGACATGGGATGATGGTGGTTGGATGGTTTAACATTCCATGATGGAAGAAGACGAAGCGTTGGTGGACTAATCACCAGACATGTTGAGTAGCGAGGAGATTTGGGTAGAACTAGTTATCATTCAATAGGGCCTCCACACAGATTTAAGCCATGTAGCAACCGAGAGCAAGGAGGAGGCAGAGATGGGTATGGTTTCCACCTATGGAGTGACCGTCGGAGCTCATTCCTTACTGAATAGCAATAATGTTTTCCTTTCTTTGCCACCTTTGGGAGTGGGCTCGGTGGTGGGTTCATGTCTCAGTCTCACCCTCCTGGATGACACCTTCAGCAAAGGCCTCTAGAATTAGGCATGGGAATAATTTTTCTGTCGATTTTACGGTAGGAACTCCCCAAGCTACATTTTCCTTAGTGTCATCAGTAAGGGAGGGATTTTTCTGCAGTTCGAAGGTTCGAGGTTTTTGACCGACTTTGGTACTACTAGTAGGGGTTTTAGCTGGGATTCAAGCTCTAGAAGGAGTTGGCCTTTGCAAGGTTTTCCCCCCTCTTATCACTAGTGCATCTATCCAACCCCCCATTTTCAAAGGTAGGCGACCCTTCAAAGCCAATTGGGTTTATAAATTCTTTGTTAGCAGTGCCAAACCCTAACAGAGGTGGAGAGGATTATGGGGAAGGGGTGAAAGATGTTACAACCAAAGACTTGAGAGGGACACCCCCATGTGAGGAGGACTCAATTGTCGTGCATGAAATAACAAGTCCCAGATGCAAGAAAAACAAATGCATTGAGTCAACGAGGAAGGATATTAGGCTAGTTTTGGGTTAGGACATCAAAATTCCACAGGTAGTGGATATGGAAGAGATTGTGGTTGTCGATAGGGTGAGAGGGAACTGCTTTGGTATCAAATCTCTTAAGGATTTGGTGGAAATTAATTGGAGAACAATTTTTTACCCTCTCCCCTCGATACAATTATTGACGAGGGGATGGTTTCTATTTAAATTCAGGAATGTGGATGCAAATCCTGCTCAAGAAGTGGATGCCCCTATTCAATTCTAGTAAAGAAAGAATTGATGTGGCACTAATATGGTGCACCTCCCTGGGCTACCAGATGAATTCTGGAGTGTCAAAATATTTAAGATTTCAAGGAATGCTTTGGGGTTTTTTTCTAGATGTAGATTTGTCTTTCCAAAACAAAGATGAATTGACCATGGATCAATTAATGGTTTCTATGGATGTTAGAGAAGGTTTGGTAGAGGAACTAAAATTGGTGGTGGGGGACAAATCCTATGTGGATAGGTTGGACTATGAGGGATTTTTGTTCAACTATCGACGATGCCACCTATACAGACACATTGCTAGTAAATGCAAATTTCCCCTCAAGGTTAAGCCAACAGATTCTCGATTTCCAAAAGAAAAGAAGTAGTCTGTAGCACAGGTGGAGGAGGAAATACCTCAACATAATTATGACGCTTAGGATGATGCCAATGAATTAGGATAGTCAAGAAAGGAATTGGAATATAAAGTCAAAGAAGAAGAGAAGCCTGACCAACTCATGGTTCTTGTTCCAAATGATATGGAAGTCAACGATGGGTACACATCTCAGGACATCCAACTCTCTGTGGATTAAAATAGGGGGAGAGATCCCCAGATGGGAATTCCTTATTCTCTCTCTCAACCCATCAATTTCTTGATTAATTATATGAATCTATTGGGATGAGACTGGTCAGGATATATAAAAAATATTTCCCTACTCTCTAGGTTCTATGGCTCCTCAATGTTTTCTGTGTTTGGTCCTTCCCTTGCTCAATGTACCCTAGATCAATAAGATCTGTGTGTTTACCCTATATCTATCATAATTGAGGATGAACCCTCGAAGGATTCAGAGGACGCAAAAATTCTATATCAACTCAAGAATAGATCAATTTCTGCCTCATCTGACATAAACAAAGGGGGCGAGGGTCTGGGCCAAAATCCAGTGGCACCTTTAGAGAGAAGAGGTCGAGATAAAAAATCTCATATTTCAAAATCCTAGAAAAGAGCTCTTATGGAATTGGTAGTGGGGAGACAACTTTCCATAATTGGGTCCTATACAGAAGCAATATCCCCAAAAGGGGTTACCCCATGAAGTTGCTCTCTTTTAATTATAGGGGTGTAGTGATCCCCTCAAATAAATCTACCATAAAACGGTTGGTTGAATCCAACTAGCCTAATATTTTTATCCTCTAAGAAAATTTGGGGGAGGGAAGTGTTGTTGTAAATGTAATCGAACCTATTTTGAATGCTTGGTGCTTTATTGGTGTTTATGCCAGGGATAGATTTGGGGGCTTGACCATTGGATGGAACACTCACTCTATCAAGGTCCAAAAATATTGGGGGTTTGATTCGAGGATGGGGTTGGAAGTTTGCTTAGAGGACTTGGGGATGGTGTTCATAGTGTTGAACATATATAGACCTTACCTTGAGTGAGTACCCTTTTGGCATACTTTATTCAGGAAATATTTTATGAAAAGGGAATATCTTATACTAGGTGGAGACCTAAATTTTTCATTGGGAGCAGCTAAAGTTTTGGGACCAAAGGTAAGAACTGACCCTTTGTCTAATTATTTCACAAATTTATTAAGAGAATAGGGACTAACAGATATAGTCTCGGTCAAGCTAAAACCTACATGGAGAAATAATAGAATAGGGGAGGATATAATTTCAAAGAGAATAGATTGATTCCTGGTTTCAGATAAACTCTTGGAGAATCCCATCTAATTGCGACAATGGGTCTGATATGGAGGTGAATCAGACCACTTCCCTATTTTTTTGGAGGTTGCAGGAGGCATGAGGAAACCTACAAGCCCCTTTAAGTTCAACTTGGTATGGCTCAAGGAGGATAATTTCCACCTTTTGGTAAAGGAAAATTGAACCCCCCTTGACCTACGGATTGGGACTTCAGTTGCAGTTCAGTTTGCAGCAAATCCAAAGAGGGTTAAAAAGGAAAAAACAGAATGGGCACATATCAAGAGGAAAAGGGATGATCAGGCCCTCTCGAAGGTCAGAAGGACGGGGTTTCATTTCCAATGAAATAAAATAAATCTTGATGAACCTAGAAAATAAAAGAAGACAATTGTTGGATGACATGGAAGAAACCCAACAACTAAAAAGTCATGAACTATGGTTGGAATGTGGGGATGAAAACATAAATTTCTTCGAGGCATATGTGAAAGGAAAAAAACTCACAAATACCATCTAGATCTTGAATGACTCCGTAGGAAGAGAAGTTACCTCTTTCAAAGGCTTGGCTCATCTCGGGAAGAATCACTTTCAAAACCTTTTTAAGGCAGATGTGAGGGTCTCCATAGAAGACATTGTGAGGATGACCCTCTTTTTCCCTATTTTTTTGAATGAAGAGGACAACAAATTGCTTATGAGAGAGGCCTTTGAAGATGAGATCAAGGAGGTCCTTCAAAGCTTCCAAAAGGACAAAATCCCAGGGCCTGATGGTTGGTCGGTTGAGTTCTTTTTGGGCCTCTATGAGATAATAGGTCCAGACATCTTGAAGGTGGTTGAGGAGTCACTATAAGAAGGTTGCATGCATGCACCCCTCAATTCTACTTTTATTTCCCTCATCCAAAAAACTGACCTTCCACACTCATTAGAAAAATTCAAACCAATCTCCCTCTACAATTGTATTTATAAGGTGGTGGAAAAGATAATTGCAAGAGGAATCAAATCAATCCTTTTTGAATCAATCTCTAAAGAATAATTTGTTTTTTTGGAAGCTATATAGATCCATGAGGCCATAGGAGTGGCACAAGAAGGAATTCACATCATCAAATCTAGGAATTCCTAAGGAATAGTGTTGAAGATATATCTGTCAAAGGAATATGATTGAGTGAGGTGGCTATACATCAAACTTCTTATAACTCACTTAGGATTTGAAGTGCCTTTCATAAATTGGGTAATGAGTTTCATCACAACAATATATTTTTTGGTGCTTATAAATGGGGTTTCCTCCCCTTTCTTTCAAGAGAAACATGGAATTCTCCAGGGATGTCCCCTTTCACCCCTTTTTTTTCTTCCAGTGGAAGAAGGACTCAATAGAACATTTGAGTCTGCAAAAACCTGGGGTGAATTTCATGGTATCTCAATCTACCCCACCCTAAAGATAGCATACATTATATTTGTTGATGATGTACTTATTTTATGTAATGGGTCTAGGGGGGATGCAGATAAACTACACGACATATTGGAACTCTTTGGCCAAGCCATCGATATGCAAATAAATGAGAGGAAATCCACTTTATAGGTTTTAAATATGGATGAAGCATAATTAAACTATTATGTTGCACTTTTCCCTTTTGTTGTGAGAGTATTTGATTCAGGGATTAAATACCTAGGATTCTAGCTAAATCCAAACTAGTATATGAAAAAATATTGGTCTTGGATTTTAGCAAAACTAGAAAAAAGACTCAAAGTGTGGAGCTATAGATGGCTTTCCAGAGTAGGTTGAATGGTGCTGGTTAAGTTATTATTGGAAGCCATCCTAGTGTATTGGATGTCTCTAGCATGGATTCCTAAAGGAGTGCTTGAAAAAGAAAGGTGGATTTGCTTCAGGTTTTTATGTGCTAGAACATAGGAACACTTTGTTCTCCCTTGGGTTAAATGGGAAATTTTGGTCATTCTGAAACTATTGGGGTTCTGGGGTTTATTTTTTTTTTCCTTTTCACCAAAGCTTTGGCGGCCAAATCTTGCTGGACATTGATCCAAATAGAGAGTCTTTGGACAACGGTGGTTACCCAAAAATACATATATCTGGAGAATGTTGAGGAATGAATATGTAATCCGATCAAGTAGAATTCCATTTGTTCAATTATTTGGAAGGAGGTTATCAACTCTTTTCATGTCGTGGGAGAAGGTCTTTCATGGCGTAGTGGAAAGGGAACAAAGGTGCAGATTAGATCATAACCTTGGCCAGGCAGCAGGGATAGCCACTTGCTATCCCTAGACCTTCAATAGCTACAGATGCAAGGCATCTTTTATATCAGTCGGATTTGTGACCCAGGACATTCATCCTTATGGAGCCAATGGTGGAAGACCATAATACAGGTGGGGTGGGGGGAAGAACACTCTACATCTTGGAATAATTATATAAGAGCATTAGAAACCTCCCACGTCCAGATAATAGACAAAGACGACAAACTAGTTCGGAAATATGCATCGCATGGGGCCTACACACCAAAATTGGGTTACATTCAGCTCAATATCAATATCCTTCTAAGGGAGCCACAATGGTAGTGGAAACACATGTGGAAATTAAAATGCCCCCTGAAATCCCACATTTTTATGTGGTGCATGATAAAAAACAAAGTTCCTACATGGGATTCAATGAAAAGAAAACAGAAAAAGGGGTCGAGGTGGTGCACCTTGTGCAAGGAAAGTGAGGAAACAATGGCACATATCTTTATTCAGTGTCTCTTTGTAAACCAAATCTGGAAAGAGTGCTCTACAAAACTGCACCAGGATATATTTGGAATGTTCAGTCAGTGGAGGAGGCTTGGAGGGCTTGGACCTCCACGACTACATATAATCGGATAAAGGCTCTTCCATTGATTGTAAGCTGGGGTGTATGGTTGGATAGGAACTCTTCCATCTTCCAGAATAATCCCTTCATCCCATAAATAATAGCAGCATAGGGAATCAACATTCTTTCTCATTTCCCACAGGAAAAAGGAATTGTTTCAATTCGGGTGGTTGAAGAAGATAAAGTGGATCCCATGAGGATGTGAGCTTATTTTGACGGGGAATCAAAAAATAATAATCAACAATGTGGGGAGGGGGGTGCACTACTTTACCTGTCAGAAAGTCATTACTACAAATTCAAGATGGGATTAGGTCCAGGAACAAACAATTATGCAGAGCTTATGTCTTTAAACTCATCCTACTCTTTGCAGGGGAGAAGGGAGTCAAGTCTTTATAGATTTTTGGGGACTCAATGATAGTTATAAAGTGGGTTCGGAAAACACAATCCTATCGCAACATTATTTTTCTCTCTTTACTTGAAGAAGTACACAGAATCTTGGCCTCTTTTGATTCTTTCACTGTGTGCCATGTCTATAGGGAGCGCAACACAACCGTTGATACACTTTCTAAGGAAGGCGTTTAGATGGATTGTGAGAAATGGATGATTTCCAAATATAGGGAAGGCGTACATTTTAAATTCTTCCATTGACCATTCATAGAAGAATTAGCAACTACAACAAATCTGCACTAATTTTTTGTTACTTCATGCTCCTTGACTCAACACATTCCTCTTTCTTTAGTATTCTTCTACATGTATATGTTTTTTGGACTGATTCTATGTAATCTATGGAAGTCCTAGTCACAATTCTATTTTTTTTTTTTTATCTTTTCTCGAACTACTACAACTAAACCTATACTCGGGCTCTTTTTTTTAGTTCAGAGCTGAAAATGCCTACAAGCTCAATGTTATGATTTTTAACTACAAAAAGACTCTCTAGTAGAATCGTAAAATATATGGTTACATGTATTCTACAAAATATAAATTATATTCTCCTCGAATAAAATTTAAATTTAAATTTTACATTATATTTTTTTCAAATTTATAAATTGTATTATTTAAAAATATAATATTCTATATAACTTATTTATAAAAATGATTTTTTAATATATATATATATATATATATATATATATATATATATATATTTCTTGAAAAACATTAACATACATCCATACAATCCATGCATCTTTTGGAAACATCTTTTGGAAAGGGAAAAGAGAACCAAATCAATCTCAAAAGGGAATATTTTATAACGATATCGTTATGATTCAATGCTCCATAATTGAAGATTGTATAAAGGGAATAAATGCAGAAGAGAATTCCATTTCCTATGTAAAATAAATTTTGGAAAGATTTAAAAATTTCAGTTATTTAAAATGTCCATAGACAATATCGAGGTATCAAATTATGAACAAGTTAAAGGTAAAGGAAAAAGTCGAGCAATAAGTTATATTTAGTGGTTTATTTAATTTAAAATTTTTAGAATATTTTATTTTAATAAATAAGAATATTTTAATATTTTAATTTTTAGAATATTTATTTTAATTTTAAAAATATTTTATTTTATTTTTAGAATGTTAGTTTGTTTGTCATCCTTGTCCTTTAAAGATAGAAAAACAAGGGTATTCATAATCTAGTGAAATTTCATTGTCCTAAATACTTTAGTGTCTCTGGATCTTACATACTCAATGTCTCTTACCCATTTTTGAAATTCTTTCTTATTGATATTCTTTGGCGTTTGCTCTTTCCTCATCTTTGTTCTACTAACCATTTCCTCCATTTCCATTTTTTTCATTTTTTGTTGGGTTTCAGGAGGAATACTTTGGTAGTATCTTTGTTTGGCTTGTTTTGTTGTATGTTCTATCATTGTTTTCAAAAATTGGGTTTGAGTCTTCCTCGACATTGTTGGTCTCTGAGTTTTCTTGTGCTTGGCTCCCCTTTTGCTCAATTCAATCTAGTTAATGACCTTGATGTCACCCATCATCAACTTAATGGTTACCATAACACCTGAGTCGCCTTGTAATATATACCTCTCACAAGCACTCATAGGATGGATACTCATGAACCCCACCATAGACACTCTCTTCATCTCTCCTACCACCAAAAGTCTACAATGCATGTGACCTCCCAATCCACTATTCCTCTCTAAATGCTTTAATGCAAAAAGAGTCACTACTAGACAACCTAGGAAAGAGAGCACCCACAACCAAATGTCATAGGTCACAAAGAGAACCCAAACTTCCTAAATGTTTTCATTGACCAGAACTAGCACCGGGGCAAGATTTAAAACCTTATCCCCTGGAGAAATAATCCCATAGGATTTCTAGCTCTGTAAATATGGTAAACTAGCACCAATTGTTGCCATGATCACATTTTCACTCATCGCTACAGGTGCCTTGTTGTTCTATAATAATCTATAAGTATTTTTTATTATGGAAAATTCAAGTTTCTGAGTTCTCATTTCCTCTATCTACTTTCGCACATTTTCCTTGTCCTATACATCCGTCCTTCCTTTGGAAAATTCAAGTTTTTGCGTTCCCATTTCCTCTATCTAACTTCGTACATTTTCCATGTCCTATCCATCCGTCCTTCCTTCCAAAGTTTGCATTATGATTATGGGGGAATTCCTCCCACTCCAGACAATAGCTATCCAAATTTCTTCCTTCTACCTGCATACCCCTCCACGGAACAACAATCCGCGGGGGCTCATGACTACACAAGATGGTGGTCGGACTCACCACATGTGAGGTCTAGCTCCCTCTCTCACTACCCAAACCAGGGAAATGAAATGACAATAATGATTACTCAAACATTTAAAAGATATTTGAAACTATATATTTTGTTATATTTACAATTTCAGACTTAATATGTAGTCCACGATGTAATTGTTGTTTTTAAGAAACATACAAATTTAAATATTAATAAATATTATAAATAAAGTAACGTAGAGTCTTTTAATCGGTCAGAATTGATTAATAGAATTGAATTATTCATTAAATGGATATTATAATCTCAATACTATAATAATAATGGTGGTAAAAAATAAATATACATATAAGAAAGTTTAATAAGTTTAATATTTCACATTTTTTTATTGGTCCAAGATAAAATATAAAACATATGATGTGAGTAGTGATATGTTGAAAAATGTAAAATGTAAATTTGAAAGAAAAAACATTTTTCTTATAAAATAACAATTTTAAAATAATTTTTTTGTTTTAGAGTATGATTTAAAATTGTAATGATCTCTCTCATTACGATTGTTGGGGTCCAGGTATGAACGATTTATTCATCTTTTTCCTACATTAATTTATCAATCTGGGTGCGTATCCTTTCAAGGCAATGCACAAGGTATATGCAGGGGCAAGAGTACAATTCGTTCTGGCTAAGGGTTCATGATTTAAGATTCAAAACATTACTGTCAACTAGATTAACTACAACTTTTGAAAGGCACTCATAAGAATCACACACTGTAACAGCAAGCATAAACCAAGAAATAACATTGTAACAACAAGCATAAACTGCTAAATAACACACTGTAACAGCAAGCATAAAACTGATAAATAACACACATAGGAAGACGCATCACTTGATCAGAAGAGCGGGCCCAGCTCTCTGATCAGGGCTACGCTGGTTACAGCGAAGATGAAGACAACAAAATAGGTAGTTCTTTATAAATATGAAAAAGGTCATTACAATCTCAATGGGGACATCCCCAGTTACAGGAATAAATTGTCTTTTATACATTAAAAGGGAGAACAGCCTCTTCCCCAAAAACATGGTAACCGTATCCCCAAAAATATGCATTAGTTGGAATGGCACCAGTACCAGATGGAAAGGATCAACAAAATGCCCAAGATGGTTCAGGGATCTGCGACTCCAGCTATGTGGCCTCTTTATGGTTTGGTTGTTGCTGTGAAGGGCGGATATGCTGCGGGATGAAGCCCTGGTCCTGTTCTCCAGAAGCTGCGGTCAAACATTCATTTTAGTGCTACAAATAGGTAAAACTCCACGACTTTTACTTCATTAATAAAAGATTCCAATAGACAAGGTAGGGGTAATTACCTCACGGATTTAGCATAGTAAACATAGGTAAATAAGTGTAAGAAGGTAAAAAAGGTAATGGAAATGTAGCAGAAAGATAGCCCGATTTGGTGCCCAACAACGATAACATGCGATGCATAATTTTTTTTTCTAAAGCAGGAAGTAACAACGACAACAATCAATCAACGCAACTCGATGATGAACACAATGCACACAATTTAGGCAACAAACAACTTAATGACCTAGCATACTAGCACATCATGTAACTGGATGCAACATACGAAAATCAATTAGACAAAATAAAAATGACTTCCCGCCCATCCTACCCTGCAAGGTTAGGACCTCCAGGACACATAAGCAACGCTCAAGCCCAGGTTCCCATCGATTTTGACCATTTAAGGTCTCAAGGCTGGTGATTGTTCTAAGGAACAAGGATATGTCTGCATCCCGCCCGACACAAGCAAGACAACGCCTACTAAGCTAAAATACAACATCAAATCAACCAAACACAACAGCACCAACTGATACACGTAACACAAACCTTCAATGCAAGTGAGAATTAGCAACCAATGAATCAACCTTTGCATGGCACACAAATAAATAAACAACAACCAATCATTAGTGGTCTTTCGCCGCGCACAACCAGATAAATCTAATATTTAGACAATACTTTAATCAACCTTAAATTTTACGGGCGCACAAGAGAGATGACATACACAATTTAAATAACAAATTTGAGGTGCAATTCTAATAAAAGTCCAGATGCGCTATTTTATCAATTATTCATTAAATAAAATACGAGGCAAGAAAAGTGATATATACCTTCTGGGGTCTTTTATTTAATCATGCAAACATCATGTCCATGTAAACAATAACTACATTCATTCAACTTAACAATTTAAATAAAGAAATGACAAAAAAAACTACATTGGTGATACATCCTTCTAGCTTCTGCAATAATAGAGTTTATTCTCCTTTAAAACCTTCATCTTACATCATTAACTTCCTACCTCATACATCATGTGTCTATATACATTCATGATAAATTTGTCTCATCCAGTTACACAACATCATCAGCTTTACAATCTTCCAGTAAAAATAAAAATAATCTAAAACTGCAACCTGTTTATATAAAGATTTACATCATTAGTATAAAGCTTCAGCTAAAATAAAGATTAATTTAATATTGCTTATGTAATTTCAAGCAAAAATACTTATTAATCTAATATTGTTTCGTATGGCTTATCCTTTACATACATACAACTTCAAGCAATTAATGATTAATCTAATATTGTTTTGTATGGCTTATCCTTTACATATATCTTCAAGCAATTAATGATTAATCTAATGTTGTGTATGTACAACTTATTATATATATGAGGCTTCAAGTAAAAATAATGATTAATTTAACAACACATGTTTATAACCAGCATTACGTCATTATGTTTTACCTCCCTGAAATGCAAACGTTGTAGACAAGGTTTAAAAAAGGTGAAATTATTCTATCAATCCAGAAATAAAGGTGAAGTGTGTGCTAACTGTCACATGCACCCTCGCTTGAGATAAACGCAAATTCTGACATCTCTGCCATAAACGCAAAATCTGAGATGAACGCAAATTCTGTCCATTACCAAAATCACCTCCAACGTGACATATCTGCCATAGTAGATCGCTGGCAGTAATTTTCGTTGCCATAACAATCTAAAATGTTCTGAAATTTCAAAATGTCGAATGTTCTAACCGCTCATGAATTCTCGGTGTAAACGAAAATCGCGCAGTAATTATTTTGAAGAAAAAAAAAACTTTGCTTAATTTAAATCAGTCTCAGTGTGGTATTAAACTCTCCGTGCAATTTTTAAAAACACTGTGTAGTATTTAAAAGAGTAAATAAAAACTCTACAAGAAGAAATCAACTCAGTGTAATAAAAGATCCGAAAATAAGTAAAATATGGGTGGGTAAAATACAGGCTCTCTTAGGAAGTCAAGTTGAAGGAAACTGTTCTATTGTTCAGTTAGAACATTGCTCCTTCCATTTTCAATTAATAAGGGAGTCAGTTAACACTGCGCTCGATACCAAAAACCAGAGGCACAACAGTAAGCTCGTTGGTGGGGGAATTCGAATTTTGGCGGCGACTGAAATGAGGCTATCCACTGAATCAATGCCTCTGGACGGCACAAAAATTAACCATCATTTGGAAGCTACAACTAAGGAAGTTCTACGGGAATGGATATTGTTTGCCTCATGTGATTCGTGAGGGAATCAAGAAGAAAAATAAGTCAACAGCAACCAACAGGTTCGACACACCAAGCAAGGGAAATTCGTAAGACTGACGTACAACATCAAGGGAGATCCTTAGATTTTTTGGGGCTCGATCCTCGGCCTCACTTTTAAATCAATAACATGGTGTCACCAACACCATAGTCAACCGATAGCATCCATGCCCGAGCCTCAGTTCTCAAGCGACTCAACAACACCCACGATAGGTGCCAAGGGAGGATTCAGTACGTGCCCACAAGTGGACTGCTACAAGAAATGTCCGCTAAGCTAAATTGTCACCGAGGGAAAAGATAAAGGATTGGTTATACAAGAAACTCTAGTAGATTAGACCAGTATTGCATTAAAATTTTAACAAGGAAATCACAACCCTTAAATTAAAAAATAGCTAAAGATCCTATCTATAGTTCATCACAAATTTAGAGAAAACTGATCGTCATAAGGAACATTCCAGATCGATTAAATACTATATCTATTTAACCAAAAGTTTAGAAACAACACAAGTAGCCAAAGCATCTAATCACATCTAATTATTGTTGTACCAAGAAGGCGCAGAAAGAAAAATTTAGCTACCTTTCGACAAAATCACACATGTGCGCTATTGCCCGAATAAATATTCATATGTAGAAAATAAACAAATCTTTTTCTTTAAACACCATCTACGCATGCGTGCTTCGACGTTACAAAAATGCATATACATGAATTTAACAAAAATTCAATAAAACTTATACACATGCGTACCATAGCCATATGCAAATGCTTTGTAGTCGTTGACCCACGTGCGTTGCGTTCAGCTCCCGCTTGCCAACCGATGAGACCTCACCGGTACCTCCCAGCTAATGCTAGGGGTACTCTTCTTCCCCTTGAGCCCCCCAAGCCACAAAGGGGCCACACACACAATACCAAAGAATTCTAGCACCCATATCGGCTCGCAAGGTTGAGCTACCACTCGTTACCCGAGTTGGGTATCCCAACACCCACAAGAGAAAATTCAGTCAAGATGAAATTCCAGCAGTGTAACCTTACGCAACCCATATCTGATCCATACTCCTCCTCCGCCATCCTTTTTATAGATTTTTCAAGTGATCAGTTTCCCAAACCCTCATTGATTCCTTTTTCATTTATTTAATTAGGAAAAACATCGCCCGTACACATGTCGCTCGATCCCCTAGTTGCACCAGAAAATCAATTTATTAATTAATTAAATTTTCATATTTCCCTCACCCACCTAAGAGTGTTCCAAAAAACGCTCCTCAGTGTCCCATTATTCCGTTACAATTCTTAAATGACTTATGCCTTACTTAAATCCTAGTTGAGTTCATAAATAAAAAGTTCCAAAGGCTAGATTCCTTACTAAGTTAGACATTCCCCTTTTTCTTTAGTTTCACCCTTTTTAACTAAGTTCAGAATTAGCAAGTTTAGACAATCAACCAATTACCCCCTTTTAATAATTCAACCTTCATTAAATATTTTACTTTAATTAATAAAGCTTGAATTTTCTTTACCCCCTTCTTGTTATATGTCTAATTAGTTTTTTTTGTTCAGAGGTTCTACTTAGACCTAGTTTTCAAATTCACTAGGCTTGGCGACAGTTGTTAAGAGAAATTTGTTTTTAAACTTTACTCATCACATCATTCATTTTAAGGCCGACCAGGTCCTAAGGAGGCATATTTTTCTAGGAACTAGGTTTATTAACTGATTTTAGTTAAAATTGTGACGTGCCCTTTAGGACGCTCTACGTGCTCCAAGGGTGCCAATTGCCTCTTTCTGTTTTATTTTTGCGACATGCCCTTCAATATGCACTACGTGCTCCAAGGGTTCCACTCACCTATTGACTGAATTTGGTAGACGTCAAACCCCTGGAGTCAATACTCCATCAAGTGATCTTGTGGGAGACTAAGGGCCTCTAAGGAATAAGGACCCTTCCTTATGGTGTGCCCCTTAGAATCATCATGAGCGACTGTCACAGTCTTCCCTCATGACATCATGGGTCTTATCGAACTAGGCAATCATTAACCTACAGTTCGAGCCATGACGGGAGTGCTAGTAGGTTATGGCAGGTTTTTTGCAACACCTCTCCCTCAATGCCTCTGGTTGTCGTGCATGACCCCTTTACTCCAAATGTGAGTCTGGTCAACAAGATATCATCAGCCTACATCCATCAATGAAACATGTCAGTGATAACAATCAACATCATAATATCTAATCATATGTACATATGTCACATCAACAACATTCAAACCCTAACAGTCCACTCCCTTACTTGATCTGGAGTCCAAGGACTTTCATCGATGCCTCGACATCCTATAACATCCAGAGTCTTACACACTCAGGAGAACCCAGTCGATAGCACATGTCGATGTAAATAAAAAAAAAATAACATATCATCAAATCCACAATATCTCATAATAGTGATAAAAAAAACCAATAGTATAATGACCCAGATCACTTGCATGCAAGTGTCCTCAAATAATAAGTCTTCTCAGTGCACGCAAGAGCGGGATGTTACATACACCCCCTCTTGTTTTAAAATTCGTCCCAAAGTTTCACAGTATGTAAGTGCCAAAATAAAGTGTATCACAGTATCATATGTTTAGCTATCAAACAAAAATGGAAACTGCTAATGCATATCATATGCATCCTCTGAGGTCGCTGAGTGTGGACTATAGTTGTCCCATTGGACCTTGACCTGATCTATTGTTTGACATCGTAGTTATCGAATGCGATGGTCCAGGATGAATATTGGCTCCACCGTGAGCGCACCCTCATTTGATACCCGCAAGGAACTAATGTCAATAACATGTGTAGGATCACTAACATAATGTCTCAAAACAGATACGTGAAAAACATCGTGCATACGCCTCAAAGAATCAGGAAAGGCTAGTCAATAGGCCACGGGCCCCTTACTTTCCACAATCTCGAAGGGTCCCATGAACCTATGAGATATTTTATCACCCTTTCCAAACTTGATCGAACTCTTATGTGGTTTCACTTACAAGAAGACTCAATCCCCAACTTCATAACTACGGTCGACACGATGCACATCGACATAAATCTTCTACCGATCTTGTGCTTCCTTTATCCTTTGTCTTATAGTTTGCATTTGGTATTCCATTTCTTTGATCACTTTGGGTCCCACCAGGACCCTATCCTCCAGCCAATCCCAACTCAAAGGCGTCTAATACGGTCTCCTGTAAAGAAACTCGAAAGGCGCCATATTAATGGTTCTTTTATAATTGTTGTTATACGCAAATTATACCAGTGGCAAGAATTTCTCCCAACACTTATGTTGGTCCATCATGTACATACACAACATATCCTCCAAAATTTGGTTATTTCGCTCGGTCTTCCTGTCTGTCTCTGGGTGATATGTGGTACTAAATTTAAGTTGGGTTTCCAAGGCCTCTTGGAAACTAGTCCAAAATAGTCCTGTAAACACCGATCCTCGATCATATATAATCCTCTTAGGCACGCCATGAAACCTCACTATCTTGTTGATGAAAACTCTAGCTATGTCATGTGCCTAATACGTTGTACGCATAGGAATAAAATGAGCACTCTTCGTCAGAGTGTTGACTACCACAAAAACTGAGTCATTTCTCCTTGCCATCAGTGGAAATCCAACAATGAAATCCATCAAAATGACCTCTCATTTTGATTTCAAAATAGCATGTGGTTGTAGTAATCCCTCCAGATGTCTATGTTCATCCTTCACCTACTAACATTCTAGACATGTTGCCACGTAGTTGATTATGTATTCTTTCATTCCTTTCTAGAAGAATAAGGGTTTAAGGTTTGCCCTCATCTTCGTGACTCTTGGGTGAGCCATGTACACTACTCTATGAGCCTCGTTTAGGATCAAACTCCTCAACTTGTCATTGGGAAGTACGTAAATCCAATTTTTAACTCTCATTAATCCGTCGTTGTCCACAATAAATCCCTCAAATTTTGGTACCATCATTGTGTTTTGTCCGATAAAATCGTGGACCTCTTTGTACCAGTCATTGTCATGTTGTAAAGTTAGAATATTTTCACTTAGATTCGTCTGAAGAAGCATTACCAAAAATATGTGTGGTCTCTGACTCAATGCATCAGAGACTCTGTTCATTTTTCCTTTTATGTAAGTAGTCTCGAAATCGTACTCGCTAAGCAATTCCGACTAATGTCGTTGTCACATGTTCAAGTTGCTTTGCGTAAAGATGTGATGTAAACCACAGTGGTCCATTTTTAGTTTAAATTTTCATCCATAAGGTAGTGTCTCCATACTCTCAAGTCATAAACAATGGATAAAAACTCCAAATTGTGCGTCGCATAGTTCTCCTCATGCCTTGTCAACTTTATCGAGATGTAAGCAATCACATGACCGTCTTACATCAAGACTCCACCTAAGCCTTCCTTGGATACGTCAGTGCATACCAAGAATTCCTCGTCCATGTCAGGGACCTATTTAGGTGTCCTCAATCCCTTTAACTCAACAACAGGAACCAAACCCGCCACTGAGGCCCAATTATACTCTACAGTGTTTAATGGTGGAATGGTTCTCCAGATATTTCGATCCAACCAATTAATCGATGGAGACATTTTCTTATGAAGGCTTCTCCTTCAGTTCAAAAGTTATCTTTTTTGTATTTTCTCTTATAGGTGGGACCATTACAAGATAAAAGCTGGTATAAACCAACTGGGTAACAAAGTGGGAAAAGCTTAACTACTGGGGAAGGCTAAGCTTGGGATAACCTTTCACTCTAGTATGTAGACGACAATTCTCTACCATAAGCCTAGTAATAATACATTAACCTGTTGGTGTTCCAATTATTGACTGAGGTGTGATTATTAGAAGAAAACACATATGCAATAAATGAGGGAAAGAAAAATAATTCTCTTAACTCTAATCATCAATCACATAATGAAACAACGATTTAATTTTCATCATTAAAGACAAGAACTGTAAAACATTGAATCAGATAACTTATCAACAAATTTGGAATCTCTTACTCATTACAGCATCCATTAATGAGATGAAATCATAAATAATTCATCTCCACATCCAATCATACACACTTTTGATAAAAAACAAAAACTTGTCTATGGTCCTAAACAAGACTTCTCAATTAAGGAAGCTACGAAATAGTTCTTTAAAAAATCAAAAAATGAGGGTATTTGAAACAACCATCGACCCTTTTCTAACAGGTCAACTCTCCTACTTATAACATACTATTAACTAAAAATAATTATTAAAGTGTAGCTAAGTAAAACAAAAACTCTCCACATGGCACTTTTTTCTATCAATCTTCAAAGAGTCATCAAATGATCTCACTTAAGTGGATGACTTTTCTCGTACTCCGACCACTTGATGAAGAGATCCTTGCATGTGTTAGCATACAGGAATCTATGTTATTCCATTGGGGCCGAAAGAATCTCTCTTATCTCTACTGCTCGTGACCGATACTTGACTATTCTGGCACTTAATTGTTGCAACATGGCTTGAGCTTTGATGAGGTTCTCCATGAACTACTGCACCTGTCCCGGCACCATGCCTTCAACCTTTTCTACTTCGGCGGCCCATGATGAGTCTTGTTCAACATGTGATTTGAATATGTCTCTCATTGTCGTGTTGATCTTGGTCCATCTTTTCTCGCACTTGACCCATTTCTCTTGGATTTCCCGATGAGGTTCCTAATCCATTTTTACTCAATATTCTGTTGATTTCCTTATGTGGTCGATTCTACTTTCATTTAGCACCCAGATGCCGTGCTCTTCGACGTCTCGGCCTTGTTGCACCACGTTGATATAGTCAATCCTTTCCACGGCTTGGTATGCTTTCTTGTACCACCTCTCCATATCCTTTCACATCACCAGTGCCATGAGGGTGTCTTCTTGAATCTCGACTATCCTTGCAGTGAATAGGTGTCGTTCATCTATAAATTTTTTGTAGGATTCCTTGAATTCGGTCCTTAGGAACACCGTGGCCTGTGTGGTGTCCTCGTAATATTTTTCCAAGTGGTGCAAATGTTCAAATTCCTTCAAAGCAACAGTCGTCTCCTCTTCATCCATTTTTTCCCTGTCGAGGGTGGCATCTTTGATTTCCATCCCTTATTATTTAAAAGAGTAAATAAAATCTCTACAAGAAGAAATCAACTCAGTGTAATAAAAGATCTGAGGATAAGTAAAATCCGGGTGGGTAAAATACGGGCTCTCCTGGGAAGTCAAGTTGAAGGAAACCGTTCTATTGTTCACTTAGAACACTACTCCTTCCACTATCAATTAATAAGGGAGTCATTTAACATTGCGCTTGATGCCAAAAACCGGAGGCACAACAGTAAGCTCGCTGGTTGGGGGAATTCAAATTTTGGCGGCGACTGAAATGAGGCAATCCACTGAATCGATGCCTTTGGACAGCACAAAAATTAACCACGATTTGGAAGCTAAACCTCCAAGAATTTCTATAGGAATGGATATTGTTTTCCTGAGGTGATTCGTGAGGGAATCAAGAAGAACAATAAGTCAACAATAACCAACAAGTTCAACACACCAAGCAAGGGAAATTTGTAAGACTGGCATACAACATCAAGGGAGATGCATAGGGTTTTTGGGGCTCGATCTTCGGTCTCACTTTTAAATCAATAGCATGGTGCCACCAACACCACAGTCAACTGATAGAATCCATGCCCAAGCCTCAGTTCTCAAGTGACTCAACAACGCCCACAATAGGTGACAAGGGAGGATTCAGTATGTGTCCACGAGTGGACTGCTACAAGCAATGCTCGCTAAGCTAAGTCGACACTGAGGGAAAAGATAAAAGACTAGTTATACAGGAAAATCCAGTAGATTGAACCAATATCGTAGTCAAATTTTAACAAGGAAATCACAACCCTAAAATTAAGAAATAGCTAAAGATCCTATCTATGGTTCATCACAAATTTAGAACTGAGCGTCATAAGGAACATTCTAGATCGATTAAATACTATATCTATGTAACCAGAAGTTAAGAAACAACACAAGTAGCCAAAGCATCCAATCGCATCTAATTATTGTTGTACCAAGAAGGTGCAGAAACAAAAATTTAGCTACCTTTCGACAAAATCACACATGTGTGTTATTGCCCGGATAAATATTCACATGCAGAAAATAAACAAATCATTTTATTTTAACACCATATACGCATGCATGCTTCGACGTTATAGAAATGCATATACATGAATTTAACAACAATTCAATACAATTTATACACATGTGTACCATATCCATATGCAAATTCTTTGTATTCGTTGTCCCACGCGTGCTCTGTTCAGCTCCCTCTTTCCAACCGATGACACCTCACCGATACCTCCCAGCCAACGCTGGCGGTACTCTTCTTCCCCTTGAGCCCCCCAAACCGCAAAGAGGCCATGCACACAATACCATAGAATTCTAGTACCCATCTCGCATCGCAAGGTTGAGCTACCACTCGTTACCTGAGTTGGGTATCCTAACTCCCACAAGAGAAAATTTAGTCAAGATGAAATTCCGACAACATAAACTTACGCAACCTAGATGTGATCCATACTCCTCCTCTTCCATCCTTTTTATAGAGTTTTCAATTGATTATTTTCGCAAACCCTCATTAGATTCCTTTTTCATTTATTTAATTAGGAAAAACCTCCCCCATACACATGTCGCCCGATTGCCTAGTTGCACCAAAAAATCAATTTATTAATTAATTAAATTTTCCTATTTCCCTCACCCACCTAGGAGTGTTCCTGAAAACACTCCTCGATGTCCCATTATTCCGTTACAATTCTTAAATGACTTACAACTTACTTACATCGTAGTTGAGTTCATAAATAGAAAATTCCAAAGGCTAGATTCCTTACTAAGTTAGACATTCCCATTTTTCTTTAAGTTTCCCCCTTTTTAACTAAGTTCATAATTAGCAAGTTTAGACAATCAACCAATTACCCCCTTTTAATAATTAAACCTTCATTAAAAATTCTACTTTAATTAATAAAGCTTGAATTTTCTTTACCCCCTTCTTGTTATATGTCTAATTAGTTTTTTTTGTTCAGAGGTTCTACTTAGACCTACATTTCAAATTCACTAGGCTTCGCGACAGTTCTTAAGGAAAATTTGTTATTAAACTTTACTCATCACATCATTCATTTTAAGGCCGACCAAGTCCTAAGGAGGCATAGTTTTCTAGGAATTAGGTTTATTAACTTACTATAGTTAAAATTGCGACGTGCCCTACAGGTCGCACTATGTGCTCCAAGGGTGTCAATCGCCTCTTTCTGTTTTATTTGTGTGATGTGCCCTTCAAGACGCACTATTTTCTCCAAGGGTGCCACTCACCTCTTGACTGAATTTGGTAGACGTCAAATCCCTGGAGTTAATACTCTGTCAGGTGATCTTTTGGGATACTAAGGGCCTCTAAGGAATAAGGACACTGCCTTATTGTGCGCCCCTTAGAATCATCATGAGTGACTATCACATTATTCCCTCACAACATCATGGGTCTTCTCGAACTAGGTAATTATTAACCTACAGTTCGAACCACAACGAGAGTGCTAGTAGGCTATGGCAAGGTTGTTGCAACACCTCTCCCTCAATGCCTCTGGTTGTCATGCGTGACCCCTTCACTCCAAATGTGATTTTGGTCAACAAGCTATCGTCAGCTTGCATCCATCAATGAAACATGTCAGTGATAACAATCAACATCATAATATCTAATCATATGTACATATGTCACATCAACAACATTCAAACCCTAACAGTCCACTCCCTTACTTTATTCGGAGTCCAAGGAGTTTCATCGATGCCTCGACATCCTCTAACGTCCAGAGAAGGGATGATTTTAGGGGCTAAATTTCACTCATGGGATAATTTTCCATGGTTTTTCCAAAAAAGAGATCGACTATTTTAAAATGATTCGCCCCAATTCTATAGGATACAATTATTTTACCTTAAAAATCGCCAAAATTTTATAAAAACTATATAAAATCCTTATAAATTTGAATATTTTTACAAAAATATCGCCAAACATTTATAGTTGGCATATGAAGGATTAGTAAGATTCGCCAAGGTTTCTACATTTTAAAATAAATTTCCATCCTTAAAATCATCTCTGGTCCAGAGTCCTGCACACTCAAGAGAACCCAGTCGATAGGACCTATCGATGTAAATACAACAAAAATAATGTATCATCAAATCCACCATATCTCATAATCGTAATAAAAAAATCTAATAGTATATTGCCCCGGATCACTTGCATGCAAGTGTCCTCAAAGAATAAGTCTGCTCAGTGCACACAAGAGCGGGATGTTACATACACCCCTTCTTGTTTTAAACTTTGTCCTAAAGTTTCACAGTATGTAAGTGCCAAAATAAAGTGTATCATAGTATCATATGTCTAGCTATCAAACAAAAATTGAAACTACTGACGCATATCATATGCGTCCTCCGAGGTCGTCGAGTGTGAACTATAGTTGTCCCACTGGACCTTGACCTAATATATTGTTTGATTCTGTAGTTGTCGAATGTGATGGTCCATGATGCGGATTGGCTGCGCCGTGAGCGCACCCTCGTCTGATAATTGCAAGGAACTAATGTCAATAACATGTGTAGAATCACTAACATAATGTCTCAAAACAGATATGTAAAACACATCGTGCATACGCCTCAAATAATTAGACAAGGCTAGTCAATAGGACACGGGCCCCTTCCTTTCCAGAATCTCGAAGGGTCCCACGAACCTATGAGAGAGTTTAGCACCCTTTCCAAACTTGATCAAACTCTTATGCGTTTTCACTTGCAAGAAGACTCGATCACCAACTTCATAACTACGGTCGACACGATGTGCATTGGCATAACTCTTCTGTCGATCCTGCACTTCCTTTATTCTTTGTCTTATAGTTTTCATTTGGTCTTCCATTTCTTGGATCGCTTCAGGTCCCACCAGGACCCTATGCTCAAGCCGATCCCAATTCAAAGGCATTTAACATGGTCGCCCATAAAGAAACTCGAAAGGCACCATCTTAATGGTGCTTTTATAACTATTGTTATACGCAAATTCTACCAGTGGCAAGAATTCCTCCCAATGCTTTTGTTGGTCCATCACGTAAATACACAACATAGCCTCCAAAATTTGGTCCATTCGCTTGGTCTTACCGTCTATCCTCGGGTGATATGTGGTACTAAAGTTAAGTTGGGTTCCCAAGGCCTCTTGGAAACTAGTCCAAAATAGTCCTGTAAAAATCGATCCTTGATCAGATATAATCCTCTTAGGTACGCCATGCAACCTCACTATCTCTCTGATGAAAACTCTAGGTATGTCAGGTGCCTAATACGTCGTATGCATAGGAATAAAATGAGCACTCTTCATCAAAGTGTCGACTACCACAAAAATTGAGTCATTTCTCCTTGCCGTCAGTGGCAATCCAAAAATGAAATCCATCGAAATGACCTCTCATTTCAATTTCGGAATAGTGTGTGGTTGTAGTAATCCTGCCAGATGTCTATGTTCAACCTTCACCTACTAACATTCTAGACATCTTGCCACGTAGTTGACTATGTCTACCTTCATTCATTTCTAGACGAATAAGGGTTTAAGGTCTTCCCTCATCTTCGTGACTCCTGGGTGAGCCATGCACATTACTCTATGAGCCTCGTTTAGGATCAAACTCCTCAACTCGTCGTTGCGCGGTGAGTAAATCTGATTTTTCATTAATCTGTCATTTTCCATAGTAAATCCCTCAAATTTTGGTACCATCATTGTGTTTTGTATGATAAAATCATGGGCCTCTGCGTACCATTCATTGGTGTGTTGTAAAGTTATAACATTTTCACGTAGATTCGTCTGAAGAAGCATCACCGAAAATATGTGTGGTCTCCGACTCAACGCATCAGCCACTCTGTTCACTGTTACTTTTATGTAAGTAATCTCGAAAGCGTTCAAGTTGCTTTGCGTAAAGATGTGTTGTAAACTAGAGTGGTCGATTTTTAGTTCAAATTTTCTTCTAATAAGGTAATGTCTCCATACTCTCAAGGCATAAACAATGGCTAACAAATCCAAATCATGTGTCGCATAGTTCTCCTCATGCCTTGTCAACTTTCTCTAGATGCAAGCGATCACACGACCGTCTTGCATCAAGACTCCACCTAAGCCTTCCTTGGATGCATCAGTGCATACCAAGAAGTCCTTATCCATGTTAGGGCCATGTTGAGGTGTTAAGAACCAAATATCAATATAACATAGAAAAACCTAAGAATAAGTACTCAACGCCTTGAAAAAGAGAGAAATTCAGATAATGAGCCTCTTCGAGGGGGAAACCTCATTATGCCCACATAAATGTACAATTCCAAGATGATTCCAAATGAAAATGTCTCCTTGGTATATATAGGAGACTAGGAGGTATAATTACAACTAATGGAATAAATCCGACATAAATAAAATAACATTACTAATGTAATATGCCCCAATTAAGGGGTAATGAGCCAATATTAGGGCTTAACATGCCCCTCCCCTTGAGAAAAGTGTTGTCCGCAATGCTTGAGTAACTCTAGATGCTTCTGTATAAAAGAATCATCTTCTCAAGTGGAATCTTCAGCCGGTAGTTTCCTTCAGTTAATGAGATACTCTGAAATGGATCTATTCCTCAGCTGGTGAACTCTTGTGTCACTGATGGCTTCGGGCTCCAATATGATTTTTCCTTCCTCGTCAAGTTTTGGAAATATAGTTTGAACTGGGATCTTGTCACCTATAACCTTCTTTAAGCATGAAACATGGAAAACTGGGTGTACTTATGAAGATGCAGGCAACTCCAATTTGTATGCCATAGTACCAATCTTTTGCAACACCTTATGAGGGCCATAGTACTTTGGTGATAATTTACTATCCTTTTTGGCTTGCTTAAGGGACATATGTTTGTATGGTTGTAGTCTTAAAAACACCCAATCCCCTAATTCAAAACTTCTTTCACTACGATGTTGATCTGCTTGTTGTTTCATGCTGTTTTGTGCCATGGTCAGGTTGTCCTTTAAGATTTGGAGAACTTGTTGTTGATGCTCGATGTGATCTTCCACTGCTTGAACCTTAGATTTTTCTTTTAGAGAAGAAGTGATGAAAGGAGGGTGGTATCCATAGAGTGCCATAAATGGTGTCATTTTTGTTGCAGTATGAAAGGAACTGTTATACCACCATTCTACCAAGGGTAACCATTTGAACCATTATGTTTGTTTATCAGAGACAAAGCAATGAAGGTAGCCTTCCAGACATTTGTTCACTATCTCAATTTGTCCATCAAATTGAGGATGATAGGATGAGCTATGAGCCAATTGAGTACCCAAACAAGAAAATAATTCTATCCAAAAATGTCCAGTGAAGATGGGATCTCTGTCACTTACAATAATCTTTGGGCTTCCATGTAGCTTTTGAACCATCTCCATGAATGTGGTGGCAATTGTACT
>JASDQU010738930.1:97750-107806 GCA_032191745.1 Picea mariana
TTTAGAGTGAGCCTATAAGTGTAACATCCTCCTGTTGATTCTAATGAGTCCCTGTGTTTTGGCAGTGGTTTAGGGTCTATGTTAGTCTTGGGTTTATTTTCTCTTTATATTGTTTATGCTTTGAAAAATGAAAAGGATCATTTACTTGTGATTTTCTTTCCTAAGCATTCAAAAAAAAATAATGATAATTCATTTAATTATGCATTTATTTTTTGTAGTTGTAGCATAGGTTGTCTATTACAAAAGAAAAGGGTTCTTTTTCAAAGTTCCTTCTTTTCTATTTCACTGAAAGTTTAGTAGTTTGCATATACATTGTAAAATGAAAATCACATTCTAGGAAAATTTTGGCATTATAGGACCTTGGAATACTATTTCAAAAAGTTTACATTTACAAAGATTTAAAAGCCAATTATTTCTAATTGAATAATTGAGTTTTTTTTTGCACAAATTCTCTAAATCGTTTCTTCTCTTTTGTCTCTTGTAAACACCATAAGTTTCACATATGTACCCTTTTTATTAAATCAAGACAATTAAAATCAACGATTAACACTTAAAGCCAAATAGRCATTTGTTTGTAGGATTYTCCAAGTAGTGTAGGGWCTAGGTCCTTGAAATAGGTGTGGAGAGGAAACTCTTCAAGGCTATCTAAACAAACATAAGATTCTATGATAAGGAGTGTTAAKTCTAGTTTCGTAAGAGTCAACCAAGAGACCCCTCTARCACAGGGGCTAAACATGAGCTTATGTGAGGAAATGTAGAGTAGATAACCCGTCTGAAGTTGGACCAAGCATAGTGGACCTTGGAATTAAGGGTCGTTCTTGGGAATTACGTTGATCACATTTGACAATGGAGCCTCTTGGACCTTGAACGCATTCAAGATCCTTAGTTTTCTTCCAGACCATTTTCGTTTGATACCATTGAAAGGCTCTTGACTTTGTTATCCTTTTCATTACGATCAACTCGACTATCGACTATACTCGCCTGATGATTAAATGTGAGGTGGAAACGTAGTTTCCTATTTTTGGGGACTTACATGGGTGACTGCAGGGATATACCATGGTACCCAGGGAATACGTCAGATAGCTCTTTGTAGAGTATACCGATATAGTGTTTATTTGTTCAAGTTACACTTGCACCGGTAAGATTCTTTAGTGTTGATTGGAGTAACTTTTCTTCGTGCTAGTTAGTTGTTTCCTTGATTTGTGGCTAGGAAATTCTTAGTGTGTGCTTTGTGTTTATCACTATAATACCTTCCGGTGTCGGTTGATCATTTCACAATGTGGAATATGAATATCTTTTTCATTCATGTAGGCTTCAAGGCCTGTAGTTAGTTACTTTGGAGCCACCTCCACCATTGTTGAGTCACATGCTAGATCAAGAGGGCTCATTTGATGCTACCGAGCCATAGGAAACTATGTCTGATCCATATCCTAGAGAATAATTTCTTGCACCAAAGGAGTCCATTGTTTCTAACCTTCAAGATGAAGGCTTCAGGCCTGCAAACACTCTGATCACTGACTTATCGATGCCTCTTCTAATTTAGATAGTCCCTCCTAAGGTGAATTCACTTAAACGATAGTATTTTCGATGAGAAAAAATTAAAGAAACCAGTTCTAATTCCTTCAGGAGTCCTCGTACTCCCATATCAGTCGCTGTAGGTGGGGTAATTGTACCTCCTCCCCCATCTTCTCCTGTTAGGACTATGTTTGTCCAGACGCCCACTACTTTGGGCAGTGGCACAATCCCTTCGACAACTTTGACCATTGTTCCCTCTATAAAGAACATCTCTTGTGCTCCCTTTTCATATCGTATACTGATTTTTGACTCCAGTTCAATTCTAGCCTAATCTACTCTACAGATCATTGGTACGGGGGAAGGGATATCTGATGCTACCTAGAAAGGATCTGTCGTCGACACCACTTCCCCATTCAACATTGTCCCTTAAGATGGGGGTAACATCTCTTCTCTTCCCCTTTGGCTCAGAGTCACTTTCCATCATCCGATCGAGCTTAAGAGAAACTCTAGTTTGTTGAATGGGGGGAGCCATGGACCTCATTCCTACATGAATCTGGTGGGATCTGTGACTTTTTCTTTTTTCGGTGCATTTGGAAATAAAATTTCTCATCGTCTACTTTCTCAGCTAGGGGAAACCCTGCTTTTGGTCAACAAAACCCTATTCAATCTTTCATTCCTTCGCAGGGGGTGATGACAAGAGTTTACTCCACACAAGGTCTTGGAAGTCCTTGGAAATTCTTGTTTCCTTCGCAAGGGATGTCGATCGAGGGAAACTCCTCCCACACTCAGTGGAACCTGTTGAGACCTAAGTCTGCACCCCTGAAACTCCTCTCTCATTTACCTAAACCTTCATTAAAAATCATTCATTTTCTATTGGCTAATTATGGTCCCCCATTTCTAAATGAATCAGTTTTATCATTACCTCTCTTAGTTGATTTTTTTTTTTTTCACTATCTTTTTTTCTTCTTGAAAGTTAATTACATGTCATTGATTTGGTGTGAATTACTTGTCATAAAAGTTTCTATATGTTGTTCTCATGGCATTTATAACATAGTTTTATATGTAGAACAAAGTTGATTGCAAGAATGAGGCTATTGTTGCAAACAAGGATTGGGGCACTAATTTTTGAAATCAGTTATAATTTAATATGTTATTTTAAATATTTCAATCGTTTGAATGGTGAATGAATACGTGCATGATCATAAACCAATGCCTCCACACCATATTACTCTTAGATCCATCATTAAACATGATCAGTTATGATTCTGAGAATTGTACCAGTTTATCGTGACCATTACAACTCCAACGAAGGGTTAACAAAACAGAGGTATCGGTTCCGATATGAATAAATTCACATTCATTGCAATATATCTATTAGAGCTACTCTTCCCATCATGTTTCCTCCTCGAGAATGATGGAAATTGAGCAGAACCGAGCCACAAGGCATGGAATTGTTTGAAACCATACCCAAAATTAAAGACATCTTCGTAAAGGCCGACTAGTATGATTTCCTATGTGCATTTGAAGGACACCACACAGGCTTGGTTATGCTCTTCATGTAGACATTTGATGGATTATAGACTCTTCTTGGGGATTCCTGGATTCATGTCATAGAAAATTTCATTGGAGTATCTTGCACTCTTAGTTTCTTCAGGGAAAGATGGTTCAAGAAAGGAAATATCCCTCTCAATCTTTGCAACAATTTCCTAGTTCCTAAGCACCAAGACCTCGAATAGAGAAAAGGGATCCCAGTGGAATGGATAAAGGAATAATGGAAAGGATCCCTAACCACAATAGAGAGATATATCACAGGTGAGGGTCAATTCATTATTATTCCTTTCTATCACCTTTTTTTCCTTATGCATCTAAGTGGAGACAAGGAGCTCAGTTTTCCATATTATCTGCTTAAGAGTCTAACAGAAATAGAAAAGAGGGTTCAAGGTCACCTTCAATCCACCCACATAATCATGTACCATCAGGTATTGATTAAACTGTTGGAAACTTTCGGTCTCTAGGAACTTGAAATGCCCTGTAACTATTTCTTGAAGTATGTGGGGTTGAAAGATCAGGAGCAGGTCCTCGATTTGCAGAACAAAGGTGATGCTACTGAATAAAAAGAGTATGTTAGGGTTTCCTCAGAGCCAAGGATCTTGAAGAATATTCTTCAACCCTAAAATAATAAAGGGAAAATCCCTAAAAACAAAAATACATCCTTCAAAGAAAAAAAACTAGAAAACCCCATGGAGGATTCCCCCGCATGAAATTGAGGGCTTCCATGAAAAAGTGGAATGAAACAAAGAGTGGAAAATATGCCATCTTGCACCCACCTACACTRGAGACACCACATAGGTMTCTATCATCCAGCCACTTAGAGGAAGAGAAGAAAACCCCCATATACCAACCTTATCCATATAAACATGSAACTCGAATGAGAGGGAAAATCGGACCTAGTTCACACAACAAGGAAGTAATTGAAGGGAAGGTTGTTGCTACAAAAGMTTCACCTAAATAATATCCTCTAGCCAAAGAGGATAGGAAAATGAAGGGTGAGAAAAACATTTAATTTAAAAGAAAGCCTCACATAAAGGCAAGGATCATGAATCAATTGAGKTTGAACTCCAAGGCTTTGTTCAAGCCATCATTAAAAGATCCCGTGCCAATTTTTATCGAGGATGATGACAATCCTGAATTTTCTAGCATGGAGGGGATGGAAGTCAATGTGTTAAAGGGTATCAAAGTGAAAAGGGAGAAATCAAAGTCTAGTGAGAATGAGGCTACAAAAACACCATTTGTGACASTGAAAAAGAAGTATCCTTCAGACTCCAGTCAACAGGAAATACTAGATTATGGATTTTATCCCAAGCAAGATTTTATTGGCACCTCGCCACATGCATGGGTTACTTTCCATAATTTGCAATACATTAAACCAGAATTTAAAGATGACAATATGGGAGTATAGGGTACACTAAAGGAACTAAAGGGAAAGGGCCTGAGGTTATACACAATCATAATTTGAGAACAAGAAGAAGATCACTTGTTGATCACAACAAGTTTAGAACACAACAAGAAATGAAGAAGATGCAGGTTGAGGTCAAGACACATAAGGCGATCAAAACCAACAAGTTCATAAGTTGAAGCTTCAAGTATATACCTTGCAACTCCACAACCAAGAATTGGATAAATTGTACTCCAGACTACAGAAGAAGTATCAAAGATTCCAGAAGAAGCACCAAAAGACTTGTTGCTTTCTAAAGGATATAATTTGAAGAAGTATCCAAAGAAGCTTCCAAAACATCCAATTATCTCCATGTTGGCCTCCAAAAACACACATGGAAACAAATTCTCAATTAATAGCTTAGTTTTGTCACTCCCAGTTAGTTTTTGTCAATGTTCARCTCACTCTAGCATATGCATCAATCTAGTTTTATTGCTAGTAGCCATTTTTAGTTGTTTAAAGTTCAAAACTATTTAAATTAAGGCACAATAAGTGGTCATTTGTGTTTGATATGAGCCACTTATTTTGTTAAGTAAAATTTGAAGTATACATTAATATACTCCAGCATTATTTTAGTTTAGTCAATAATTTGTCTTACAACTGATAGTGTAGAGTTAAGCCTCAGTCCCAGATGAAGGAGAGTGTCTACAACTTTGATAAATATGCAATTTTTGTATGTTTTGAGGGTTCATTTTTTCGGGAATAATATCAACACATTAGATTGGTTTAAACTCTTCTATACATGGATTAAATCTCTCTAACTGGTGAATATATTGTTGATGATAGTGTTTTTTTTCCAAATCTTCATGTATTTTTATCTTATATTAAATGAGGTTTTTGATTTGTGTGAAGTACATTTCATTTCCTTCAGTTATTGTATAACTTATCTTTGCTAATATGAAACATGTAAAACAACTAATTTTTTGGTGAATATTTGGTTTTATTGCAAACTGTGGGACTAATTGTGTTTAGATACATGCTTAATGCCTTGAAATGATAATTTAAGACTTAAACATATAACATATTATTCATTGAATGGTTTGTTGTTTCCCTTCATTTTTTACCTCTATTATCCCACTTTTCTATCATTTGTGTGCCAACAACCAAAGACAACCCTCATCCATATCATTTTTCCAACCCAACCATGTTCTTGTATTGGTAAATGAACCCTCCAACTAACCAATAAAATAAAATAACAAAAAAACCAACCAGTCGAAAAATTGTGGTGGCATGGCTCTTCCCTTAAGAAGTCAGGTGCAGAATTTAGGACCAACATCTTCTTGCGTCGTTTCCAGGGAACGGAGTAACAAAATATATTTCCCTGAGAGAATGAGAATAATAAAATCTGACCTTTTATGGTGAACAAATATTAGACACATTCATATTGCCATGTTTCACCTGGAGACTCCACTTAGTAAACTTCACAAAATAAATATTGGCTCCCAGGAAAGGGCTCAAGAGATCCAAATCTAAGAACCTCAAAGCCACTAAGGGTCATCTATCCCTGAGAAAGACACAATAGTCTCTGAGCTAGAGAGACAACTAAGAAAATTCACCTTAGCTCAGAGATATGCCTCATCCCTCAAAGGTAAGATTTCACATAAAGAATATGCTTTTCTCTATTATCACAAGCAACTTGAATTTTCTAGCCCCGAGAATAAGATTTCCAAGGAACCTCAAACACATTCAACCCCTTCCCCTACTTCATCAACTCGTCCAATATCCACCCCTATATCTCCAATCAATCCTCAGATTCCTATTGTCCAAACAATGGTTGTTAACAGGATGGATGCCAGAATTGATGCCAAATATGCACCCCTAGTTTTTCCTATAGGCTTACATGCACTCCCAGCCACAAATTATATGAAATTTTTCCAATATATAATGGGGAAGGATATTTCACACATCTAAGGAACATCTAGTAGCCTTCTACATCTTTGCAAACAACTTCAACATTGACTATGTAGATGTGTGGATGAGGTTGTTTGTACAGAGCTTGGATGGGGATATAGAATAAAACAATGGTGATATAGAATAGATTATCTATCTTACATCACTGAGTTTGGGGCCCTTAAGAGAAAGAATGGTGAGTCTATTTCAGAATTCACCAAGAGATTCAATAAGATATATGGTAGGATACTAGATGAGATCAAACCAACTGAAGCATCTTCCAAGATCAATTATTCCAATTCATTTTAGGCCTAATTATCCCTTATGTAAAGGGAGAGAAGATCCACCACCTTGTTTTCCATGCAAGAAGCAACCATTGAGGTTGAATCAAACATCTTAACATCAGATATATTAAAGACTAGATATGATAAAGACAAGAAGAAACAGAGGGAGGATTCCCCTGCCTTCTCTAACCCATCCACATATGATCCTAAACTTGATGAAATTACCAAAAATTTGAAGGATTTGACATCTGAAATAACTAAGATGAAATGGGAATCTAAGAAACAAAATAGAGATTTTCAAGGGGCAAGGAACATAAATCCAAACCAGTTTATTAGGCCAAATGATTTCCCTCAGGTAATGTAGAGAGAGAGTAGGAATGTTGATGATCAAAGATTATTACCTCCTTTACAAAATTATTATATTGAGGAAATTGATGTAGATAGTGATGTTGTGGATGATGTCGTTCTACTTTTCAATGAAACATTTTTTTACACCAGTAACTTAACGCAAGAAGACTATGAGGTAGCACAACTGTGAAATAAATTTGATATTGAGATATGGGAAGAAGGATTTATTCAAGGCCATCTCCAAAATAAATATGATTTGAGGCCTAGAAAATGCACTCCCAAATCTACCACCTTCGATCAGAACAAAAAGGAAGAAATTCCTCCCAAGCCAAATAAAAGCAAGGGTGGATTGGCTAGAGCTCACCAACCCCCTCCATATAAGCTTGTTTTCCCTAAAGTAAAGGAATCTTATAGGCTACATGCATATTTCATCCTAAAGCATGAGTTGATCAAGATCAAGATCCTTGTACCTTTGTCAGAATTGTTGAAAAATGATCTTTTCAAAAAATCTATCATGAAGGTTCTACAGCCAACTACTTCTATTGTAACCTCTCATGTAATTAGTTTTTAGGATAAAAACCTAGCCATCATTTTAGGCCCACACATTGAGGATGGATATCATGCTTCTACACATTTCTACATATCTTTAAATGTCCATGAAAATATCCTACATAAGTGTGTCATGGACTCAGGGTCCTCAGAAAATGTCATGCCTAAAGTTTTTATGGAAGAACTAGGTCTGGAGATCACCAAGCCCTACTAAGAGATTTACTCCTTTCACCTCAAAGAAGTCAAATGTTTGGTATTAATAAAAGATATGGTGGTTTCATTGGAAAAGCTACCCACGAAGAGTGTATTGATGGACATCGTTGTGTATGAAATACCTCCCATGTTTGGTATGATTTTGTCGAGGACATGGGACAAGAAGGTTGGGGGATCATTACAAATGGACCTCACATATGCCACCATCCCTGTTTTCAGAGGATAACATAGGAGGATATACTGGGATGTCATATTGGAATACATCATCAGTGACCATTAGAATCCAAACAACCATTCAATTTATGTTGTTGAGGATGAGATCGACTCATTTTTTTTCATCTAAACGATGATGAACCAGAAATTTAAGTCAACAAATGAATAAATCGGTCACTAACAAATCAGTAGAACCAGGTATGGAAGATGTATTTTGATGGATCTTCATCAAAGGAAGGTTTTGGGGCTCGAATAGTCCTCATTTCCCCTGTAAAGGAGCAAATAACACTCTCTTATAAGATGGAATTAGAGACTACTCACAATATAGTTGAGTATGAAGCTCTGGTGCTTGGATTGAGGATTGATAAAGACATGGCCATAGAGAGTTTCAAATTTTTTGGTGATTTTGAATTCATAAACAATCAATTCAAAAAAATATATAAAGCTAAGAAACAAAAGCTTAAACAATACATGAACGTGGTGTGGGACCTGGTTGACAACTTCTTTCTGGCATTTAACATTTCCTTCATTCCTAGAGAGGAAAATCAAAAGGCAAATTCTTTGGCCTTGGCATCTAGTACCTTCAAACCTCCCATTGGTAGAAATATTAAGTATCAAGTGGAAGTCGGACATATTTAAACCATATCAAACAACATAAAGCACTAGAAAATCTTTAGTGATGACTTGGAGCTACAAATATTTCTATAGACCATTGAAGAATTCTCCAGTATCTCAATAGATCAAGAGGGAGAAGATGACGAATCGGAAAATCAACAAAAATATAATATCTTGAACAATGTGTCTGGAAACAACATTTTGGAACTTAAAAAACACCACATCCCCATGGATTTAGTGCCATTGGAAAGGTTATTTGATAATTATGATGTCTCCAAAGAAGATTCCATCAAAAATCAAGAAGAGGAAGTAATGGACTACAACATTGGCACTACTGAAAATCCCAAAATAGTCAAATTGTCCAAGGTACTACCTCCAAAACAAAAAGACAGGTATGCAGACCTCATGAAATTTTTTTCTCATATTTTTGCATGGTTGTATGAAGATTTGAAGACATTTGACACTAGCATCATATAGCACAAGATCCCTCAAAATTTTGGTTCTAATCTATTCAGATAGAATATCAAACAATTTAATCCAATGTTGATGTCCATAATTGAAAAAGAGTTGAAACAAATGCTTGATGCCAGAATTATTGTGCCCTTGAGGTACTCGGATTGGGTGGCGAACTTGGTGCTCGTGAGGAAAAAGAGTGGGGAAATATGCTTGTGTGTTGATTTATGAAATCTCAAAAAGTGTTCTCTAAAGGAAAACTACCCCCTTCCCAAGATGGACCATATCTTGCAAAGGTAGTAGGTTCTCACATGATTTTCTTGTTGGATGGATACTCTAGCTACAACCAGATAGTGATGTATGAAGAAGACAAAGAAAAAACATCATTCACCACCCCATGTGGGACATTCATGTACAAAAAAATGCCCTTCGGGATGATGAATGCAGGGGGAACATTTCATACGGGCATGGACATAGCCTTTGTGGGGGAAAAATACAAACTTATGGTCATATATTTGGATGAAATCACTATTTTCTCCAAATAAGATGATGAACATTTACAACACCTTGAGTAGATTTTCTGAAAATGCAAAAGGTATGGATCTCTTTGAATCCCAGGAAGTCCCACTTTATTATGACATAAGGTAAGATCTTAGACAGTGTCATATCAGAAGGAGGAATAAAAATAGACCCTAAGAGAGTTGATGACATTCATGAGATTGAAATCCCCAAGAATAAGAAGTCTATTTAGTATTTTATAGGCAGAATAAAAATTTTAAGGCGCTTTGTGCCAAACTGTGTTGAAATCATAAGGCCTATCACCAACACGATGAAGAAATATGTTGTTATTAAGTGGTCCCTTGAGGAAATATCAAAATTCAAAAGGATCAAACAAGATTTTTGTTGAAGCCCCTGTATTGATCAACCCTGATTATGCCAAAGAGTTATTTATCTTCTCTTTCACCTCTGAGGAAACCATTG
>JASDQU010738931.1:2033-23552 GCA_032191745.1 Picea mariana
ATGCGAAATTTATCGCGTTCTGATCGAAATCCAAAACAAGGAAAAAGTCAATTGGTCAAAGTCAATGTTGACATCAGTAGGTATGATAGGTGAAGTCAGGATGATGTCAGCATGACATCATGACGATGTGGCATCACCAAGAGGTGACACGTGTTACACAGTTTTTTCATTTTCGGGCCATGTTGGCATTGTACGGATTTGACACGTGTCACTGTACAGATGACACATGGTAGTTTGTACATGATGTGGCCCAATGACAGGATGACACATGCTTGTACATATGACAACTAGACATATGGATGGTGATGTGGTAGGTACGAAAGTGCGACATGTGGAAGGTACGGTGTTGACATGGAAGGTAGTTAGTGCGACACATGGTAGGTATGACAGTGACATGGCATGTACGTTGGTTAAGTGGAAGTGTTGATTGGGTGAATGACTGGACCGATGTGTCAGCAGTATGATCACATCCCAGGGTGACACGTGGCCCAATCATAGGGCATCATGTGGCACCCTAGATTTGGACAAGGTTGGCTGGGTAAAATTTTGTTCCGCCTCTGGGGGAATTGAACCCTCGACCTCTGAGTTGGGCAAAGATTTACAACCAAGGCACTAAACAAATCCATTATATGTGTTTCTTTTTATGAAATCGGTGCAAATTTTATTTGAATTAGTGTTGGCATGTGGTTCGGGATAAGCCTCGGTTGGCGAGGGCCAGCCCCATCCGACCAAGGGCTAGAGAATAGGGGTTTAACCATTATATGGCGCATGGGAGAGTTGGGGCTTGGCCACATGGGACAGAGCCATGAGACCAGGAGCTACGACAGGAGGAGCCAAAGCACGCCAGCCAACCTCGGCCACATGGCAGGGCGCATATGACCAGGGGCCCAAACTTTCAGGGGTTGCACCTAGATTTTGCCCATTTTTGGGTTTTTAAACTATCTTGAATGATTTTATTTGATTTTAAGCCATTTTTTGGGAGTTTTTGTCAATTATTGGAGGATTTGGAGCCCTTGTTTAGGCCAAATCTTGGGATGAATTTGGGAGTTTGTTGCCAACTTCAAATCTATATAAACCAAAGGTTATTGGAAGCCTTAGATAGGTTGAGAAGAAGAAAAAGGTTGTAGAATTGTGAAGCCAAAGTCATTTTTATGTAGGGAAGCCACTGAGGAGAGGAACTTTGCCGGCCATTTTCAGAGCTTCACTTAACCATTTTCAGTGTCGTCAGTTGTGTTGGGTTGTTGAGGTCTAGAAGAAGACATGCAGACCAGTTTGTAATCCATTTTAAATTTTTCCGATGTATATTTGAAGCTTTGAAGAGAAATAAGAAAGCCTCACCCACTGAGACAAAGACCCAGAGACGTAGGTGATATTACCGAACTCTGTTAACAACTTTGTTGTTATGTTTTTTTAATTCTTTGTCCTTATTTTTCATATCTGCATATCTTATTATGGCTGCCATGTTATATCATTAATTTCTTCCTCTTTCTTCAAGTCCTAAGTGGTTAATGAACTCATTCTTTAAAAACTTAACCATAGTCTTTAAAGGATATTTATGGATCACACAAGGAGTAAAGGGGCCATGCACATCAACCAGATATTAAGCGAGAGGTGTGGAAGCAGCCATGTCACAGCCTACTAGCACTCTCATTGTGGCTCAAATTGTAGGTTAACGATTACCTAGTTCGAGAGATCCAGGATGTCATGAGGGAAGACTGAGACAGTCGCTCACCAAGATTCTAAAGGGCGCGCAATAAGGCAGGGTCCTTATCCCTTAGAGGTCCTTAGTCTCTCAGAAGGTCACATGAATGGAGTATTGACTCCAAGGGTTGGACAACTACCAAAACCAGTCAAAGACGAGTGGCACCCTTGGAGCACATAGTGTTTCTTGAAGGGCACGTTGCCTAAATTAAAATTTGAATCAAAGGCGAGTGACTCCATTGGAGCACAAAGTGTATATTGAAGGGCATGTCGCGGTATAAAAAAATGAGTCAATGAACCTAGGTGGCCTAGAAAACTTGAGCGAATGTTAAACCTTAAAACCTTGAGCACCTGCCAAATTAATTAATTGATTAATTAATTAACTAATGAATGAACTGATTAAGCATAATCCCTAAGGTTCTAGGCGTTCACAAATAAATATTTAACTAAGCCTAAGTCTAAGTGAGTGAGAAGACTAAAATACTAAAATTTTAAATTAAATGATGAGGGGATGAAATAAATCAAATTAAGAATAAATGAAAATAAAAATAAATCCTATGGAATGATTAATACACTTGTGCAAGTAAATACTAATTCAGAATTTTAGTTGAGAAAGGGATAAAGCATAAATGTGTAAGCATAGAAAGGTATCTAGTCTAGTCTAAGTAAAGAAATTTCCTATATTAAACACAACTAAGTTTTAGAAAGGCGCCAATGATTAAAAGGGAAATGGAGGGAATAAAGGGATATCTAGGAGTAATTTTAGGAATTCTTTTAGGATGGGTGAGGGAAATTGGCATTTAATTATATTAAATGGTAGATTTATTGGTGCAACTAAGGGAATGGGTGATAAGTGTATGGGGGGGAGTAATTCCTAATTAATTTTAAAAAAAATGAATTAAATGTGCAACTGGCAAGTGGTCACTAAGAAAAATTCTATAAAAGAAATGGTTGAGAGGAGAAATAGATCATGACTGGTTTGAGTAAGGTTATGTTGCATAAATTATGATTTGGTTTTACTTGTGAGAGCTGGGATACCTAGCTCGAGAAAGAGAGTGATAGCTTACCTTGTGAGGCGATATGGGAGCTAGAGACTCTGGTTGTGGTTGTGGTTGTGCATGTTTCGTTTGTGGCTCCAGGGGTTGAGCGGGAAGAAGTGTACCCCTAACATTGTTTGGGAGGTACCGGCCAAGTCTTCATGGTTAGCAAGCGGGGATATGGACGAAGCACAAGCATAGGAGAAAACCTTCGACTCCTCGTCTTCAGTTATGGTACTCTCTTGTATTTAATAATTGCAAAAATGTTAATTTGTATTGTGTTTTTAGATTTCGCCAAGAACTGTGATAAAAATTTGATGTATAGATTCCTGAGAGCAATCTCGGTTCGTAAATTTCTTAGCTAAGAACTTGAAAATAAATATTTGTTAGCTAAGATATGATTGTTGAAGTCAATATTCAACAACTAGAGATCATTGTTGTTGGTTTCTTATATGATCTCGCATGAAAATAACATCGATTTAAATTTCCCTTCATCAACGTTGATGACATTAGCTCTTTACCTATTTAGATTTTCTTGTTTCTTTCTACATTCATTTTCACAGTGACCAAAGTTCTTAAAATAAAATCATTGGATCTTTGACTTGTTATTCCACTTTGACTAATTGAATTTTCTTCTTCTCCCCCTTTGGTTCTGAGAGTATTATTGTGGTTGTTCTAACCATTCTAGGGATTAAATTTCTCTTATTTGAGAATTATATCTACCTCACCTACCCCTGCTTCTATATCCTCAACTTCTTCCTAATAAAGACTTATGAGGGAATGAAATGAAACAAAAATATAGGAAATAAGCACATAGATACAATATGTTCAATCTCTATTAAAGAATGAAATATGGAGAGACTCTAAAATAAAATACAAAGTGAAATCAACTCATTAGAATGGTGTAACATCCCCAAATGTTACGACTACAAGCGGATTTTTTTTTTTTTTTTTCAGGTAGGAAGGCAACGAAAACCATAACTCAACACACTAGCAAAATGAGTAGTTGGGCAAGACATGCGTAATCAAGATAGAAGAGACTACCCGCCTGACACAATCAAGCCAATGCCTGCAAGCTAAAGGACAAGATTGACAAACCTGACACCAATACTTGATGATCAGTATTTGGAAACCTATACGGCGCACAAGACCAACTGCATTAAGGCATTAAAAAGCAAGTGCCAACATCAATCTCAACGAACAATGCCCACATAAGGAAGCACAGACTAAGGCCAAGTTATCATTCGCAACTGCCCATTAGGGCACGCAATGATCCACTCATCAGGAATCATGTCGTCGCGAGGTTATAGGCGTGAAAATAAACCTGGCACAACCTATCCTATCAAGACCACAGACTCAAGACAAACCAATGAGCTAGGAGACATAAACAACTGACAAGAAGACGATACCCCCCACACCCCAGCAACAAGTTGGTAGGACACAAAATGACATCACTAGAATTAAATTGCGTGAATGACCAGAGGATGCTTTCTTCCCACAAGGAAACATGTAAGGTGAAGCGACTAAGACCAACCACCCCTTCCAGCTTGCCCTAAGGCGCAAGGCACATAATCGCCAATCCATGCTAGTTATTAAAGGTTTTAGTTGATAAGAATACTAGTGTCTCGACAGTTAATCTTGCGCAAGAAGATCTACAGATCTATTAATCCAACGTTTACAACTCTGTCCAACAATTTTCTAAATAACCAAATAATTCGCCACCCTAAACTAATTAAGGGGTTATCAAAGAAATTATGTCCATCAATACTATCAATAGAAATGCTACCTAGCCATGGCATCGAGATCCCGTATTAGTTACACTAGAGGGATAGAGATTAAATGAGTGATCACATGGTCTGTCCACCCTATGATATCGCTCACCAATCAATAAGTGAAATCGAATATACGTTGTCCATAAAATTTATGTCTACAAATTTCAATCAAAAGAAATTGCTATATAAATTAACTCTGTCACACCAGAAATAAAATCGCTGCAATCAATATCACAGAAAACAAATTACTACACAAGACGTCCTATCTAACATCGCATCGTTGACTAACAGATATAAATTAAGGGAAACTGTTGTTAGCCACAATCTAGTTGTTGATGGGTGACTATTACTAAGGTTGTTGTCTATTATCAAAGATGTCTAAAAGTTAATATAAATATATACAACATTGTCATCTATTATCCGGATAACGCGGGTTTATAATGATACCGCTGACATGAAAAAAATACCCACTTCCTGTAATTAACGAGAGCTTAAATAAAAATTTATTTATCACTGTCCAATGATGGTAACGCTCAACGGCTAACACTCAAATCATATATTTATTAAATCGCCCTGTACCAACTCAATACCTGATTAATAAAATCCTTAAATAATTCATATTAATCGTTGTCAATATGATAACATATTCAATGCTCATACGCCATCCAGAATGTTTTTGCAAAGCATTATGATGGTTGTTGTGTAAGTCATAGAAGGAAACACAGCTTAAGAGTAGCTAACAAGAAATGAATTTCTCCATCAAATTCGCCAGAGGAAAACGTTATCATACACACCAATGCGCAGTTATTCGTTGTCCAAGGATATGGGTAACTTAGCATTTGGTATAAGAAAACATTTGCAGAGAAACTAATGATAGAGACAACATAAATTGATATGGAATCGCAGGAAAATCTGGGTACATTAACAAAACGCAGGCAAGGAGTCGGTAGCTGTAGATAATCATTCAACTTGCAGTCACACGGGGCATACAAAGTCGTCGACCAATACCCTTCTATTTGCTAACCTTTGATATTATCAGTCCTTACAGCGTAATGTTTACACACCCACCCAAAGCTCAACTAAAACGTAGTCGCAAAATGCCACCAAGGTACAGTCACAATCGTTGCCCAGACACAGTCATAATCACTGCTACAAAACACTATTGATCAATTAGATTCACTACCTTCTGGTAATGATATTGTATCTAAGTGAAATTCGTGGCCAAGCCATCCAGGTATTCAATTAAATAGGTGAACTAGCTACTCTAAGAAAAACGCAAAGTAAATGAATGTATTAACACAATAAAAATGTGGTAATTAAATCTCAGACAATCATTGTAGTGATATTTAAGAGGGATTTTAATACTTCAACACATTACGTCTCTGCCAAGAAATCCGCTGTAAAGTTTCCTTTTTTTTTTAAAGAAGAATTTAAAACTCCAGATAAAATTACATCTAAATAGATTGACTGTGTGGGGAAATTACAATAATCAGAGTTGTTGGGTAGAATCATATCTAGGTAGACTTGTTGTTCAAGATTCATTTTATTTTAATGCTATAACAATTATATTGAATTAGTTTCTCTGGGTGAAAATAAACTGTCATCTATGTAGATTTTCTAACCTTTGATAGAAAATGCTATAAAAAGAGTGTCGAAAAAATGGTTTGAACTATGTAAAATGAAAGTAGATGCATGCAACGACTATGTAACAAATTGGGTAAGGAATTGGGTAAAATGATAGTAGACTCGAAGTAAAACAAAACGAATGCTACTGCTAGGTGAAAACGCTATGTGAAAATGATTATCTTCCAAGTAAAATCGTTGTGATAAAGGCCAAGAAATCGTAAAGGAAAATCTGGGTCATGAGCCATGAGAATCATGGTGATTCGGTGGTGTAAAGGCTGAGTAAAGACATCAAAACGCAGAGATAGTCCATCACAGGAAAACACAAGAAAATAAACCACCAGAAAATGCATAAGTAAACAATCACAAGAACACGCAGAGGTTGGCATCCAGTCTCAGGGGTTTATCCAAGATTCAACAATTAAAATGCAGAGAAGGACGAGGAACAACACATAGATATTTTCAATCGCGAGAAGTTGCAATGACCATTAATCAGCTGAGAGCATTCAACAGAAGTAGACGGTGGGCAGGAACATCCTTCGCTCATCATCATCGCACAGAAAGGCAAGGAATTAGGATCTATAGGTCTATTAACACCGAAGTGATGACCATCGATCCGGCTCCTGACTGACTATGCAGATGAGGAATAATGAGCTAGGGACAAGGGAGAAGTAATAAGTGCAAACTCATCACAAAATTAATAAAACCATAGGGCAGACATGACATGTAGGGATCGAAAGCCAAGGGAATCAATCAACAACGAGCTTAAGGCTATGGGGGAGATTCAATTATTAATTAAAATGATAGTTCAATCATTTTATTTACCCAATTAAATATACAGAGATAAAAGCGTAAAGTATACTAATGATCTACCATGAAGAAATAAAGCAAGTGCATCGTAGCCCAAGTCGCCCGCTCTGAGTTGTTGTCCCGCGCGCTCCATGTAGCTCCTGCTTGCCGATCGATGAGACTTAACCGGTACCTCCCAACCAACTTTAGGGGTACTCTTCTTTCCCCTTAGCCTCTCGATCCATAAAGGGGCCATGCACACTAACCAAAGAATCAACTAGCTCCCAACTCGCCTCGCAAGGTCGAGCTACCACTCCTCACTAATTTAGACTTTCTTCTTTTTCCTTGGGTTTCCCCTTTCTTTTTAAGTTTCTTTCTTTTTCCTAGTTTCCTAATTCTTTTAAATTTCCCTCTTTCCATTTTCATTTAACTCAAATTGGCAGGTGTAGAAATTAAATTTTTCCCTTTTTCCTTTTTAATTAATAATTTTTTATTAGCATAAGTGACAAACCAATTATTTCCCATTTTTCCCTTTTTTAAATTTTATCCCCAAAAAGATTTTTATAAAATAAATGAATTACTTACCCCCTTCTCGTCACATGATTAATGATGATTATCATTATTAATTATTTATTTATTATTCTTATTTTTATATCAAAAGATAAAACTTATTTTATCACAAGTATCACTTAGCCTAGACTTTATTTTCTTAGGCTGGGTGACATTTTATTAGGGGAAATGTTTTAAATCTTTCTTATCACGTTATTCATCCTAAGGCCATCTAGGTTTATCCATTTATTAATTAAAAACACAACATTCTCTTCAGGATGCACTACGTGCTCCAAGGGTGCCACTCACCTCTTTACATTTTTCTTGCGCAATGTGCTCTTCAGAACGCACTACATGCTCCAGGGGTGCCACTCACCTCTTGAATGACTTGGTAGACATCAAAAACCCATGGATTCAATACTCTGCCAGGTGATCTTGTGGGAGACTAAGGGCCTCTAAGGAATAATGCCCTTGCCTTATTGCGCGCTCCTTAGAATCATCATGAGCGACTGTCGTAGTTTACCCTCACGACATCGTGGGTCTTCTCGAACTAGGTAGTCATTAACCTACAGTTCGAGCCATGATGGGAGTGCTAGTAGGCTGTGGCAGGGTTGTTGTCCACACCTCTCCCTCAATGTCTCTAGTAGTCATGCATGGCCCCTCTAATCCACATGTGAGTCTGGTCGACAACCTATCGCCAGCCTGCATCATCAACAAATAATGTAAGAAAAAAATTCATAATCATAACATCTAATCAGATGCTCATATGTCATATATATACAACAATCAAACCCCAATAGTCCACTCCCTGACTCGATCCAGAGTCCAAGGGTTTCCTCGATGCCTCAACATCCTCGGGGTCCAAATCTTGCACACTCAGGAGAACCGAGTCAATAGCACCTGTCTAAGTCAATACAACAAAATAACATATATCACATCCATAATGCCTCATAATAATAAACAACAGTCAATGGTATAATAATATGGATCACTTGCAAGCAAGTGTCCTCACAGAATAAGTTGTCTCAGTGAGCGCAAGAGCGGGATGTTACATACACCCCCTTTCATATTACCTTTGTCTCTACACCTTGACACTCTTTCCCAACGCGTTTGGGTGACTTTTTCTCCAAAATGTTTTTTTGTAATACACCCATGTGACTTCCTTAAGTTCGTTGTGTCTAGCTCTTAATTTTTCCCATATATGTTTCCCTCCTGTCAATTTCATTCCTTGAGTTATATCTGCATTGGCCATTTGATTCTTCCAGATTTAGAGTTCTCCTGGTGTTTTTATTTCTTGGATTCTCTTTGCGTTTAGCTCTTAATTTCACCCATATCTGTTTCCCTCATGGCGATTTCTTTCCTTGAGTTATCTCTGTGAATTTTGCAGAGATTTTATCTTAGAGTTTTATCTTGAATCCTCTATGTGTATGGCCTTCGAACTCACCCCGCCTAGTGTGTCCAAACTGCACCTTCACTCAGCTTAAACATTGTGCCCTTACACTGAACCTTACTCTGCATTTTCCGGTTACCCTCAGTGATTTATCAGAGCCTTGCATTTTCCTTCTGTTGCACATTTTCCCAACCTCTTCCTCCATAATTTTCTGATTTGGATTTGATTCTAGTTTGCGTTTATTTTTAACTCTCTGCACATCACCATTTTCCTCTGTGTATCATTAATTGACCCCAACAATTTTCCTTACCAAAACCCTGTGCTTAGAATGCAACCACTGCGAGTTATGGGTGGTGCTAGATCCCTGTGTTTTTTTTTCCTTCCTTTATTATCTATGTGTGAGACGGAAATTATTGTTTTTAATGAAATTTCAAAGAAGAGAAAACCGTGCCTCCAACACCTTTTTGGCCAACAACATCCAGACATATCACTGTTCTTTTTCTTGTCTTTTATTATTTTTTCCTTCGGCCTCATTAGATTAAAATTTATTCTCTATTTAATTTTTCGAAGGAACATTTTTTCACTTTTAAAGAACATTTATTGTTACATTGAAGTGTGTTAAATACTGGGTAAATCTAGTTATTCAAATTTCTACCATAAGGTTTTGGTTTTTGTCTAAAAAAAAATAGTTTATTTTAGAATTGATTAAGATTGTTCATTTTAAAATCTCTTAAGATTGTAAAAACAAATAAATCAAGTGGAACTTGTTTTAATGGAAAAAAAAAACACCTTAAAGAAGATTGATTTGGTCTAATTTATATCATTGTCATATATAGTATTAATAGCATTTACTCTTGTGCAACTGGAATGTAATATAAGGAATGGTTGTTCTCGATAATAGACTTCTTGCGTGCATTAAAAAGATAATGTAATGAATGATTGTTGTAGACATTAGACTTCTTGTGCAAATGGAAATGTAATGTAAGGAATGGTTGTTCTAGATAATAGACTTCTCGCGCACATTAAAAATATAATGTATTGAATTATTGTTGTAGACATTACAATTCTTTCGCAAATCAAAATGTAATGTAAGGAATGATTGTTTTAGATAATACACTTGTTGTGTGCAATAAAACTATATAATGTAATGAATGATTGTTGTAGACATTATACTTCCTGCACACATGAAAATGTAAGGTAAGGAATGGTTGTTGTAGATATTAGACTTCTTGCACGAAATGAAAATTAATGCGATGAATGATTGAATTCATGTGATTAGATTTCCTTGCGAAATGAATAAAATTGATAATTTCTCTTGCGCCTTAATTGATGTGACAAATGATTTCTTTTATGTGATTGATATTTTATGCCATGAATATAACTGATAATTTCTCTTGCACCTTGGATTTAATGTGATATATGATGAGTTATGTGAATGATTACTCATGCACCATGTTTAATTGTGGTTTAGGATTGATTGATTGATGAAATTGATTATCGTAGATGTTGTTGATTTATCTAGTTGGTTGGACTTGATTGTGTTGGTGAGATGTAGACACCTCCTTGTTCCTTAGAACATTCGCCAGCCTTAAGACCTTAAATGGTCAAAATCAATTGGATCCTGGGCTTGAGCATTACTTATGTGTCATGGATGTCCTAACCTTGCAGGGTAGGTTGGGCGGGTAGTATATTTATGTCATTCTTATGTTATCTTGATTATCCTTATGTTATTGTTATGTTATCCTTGTGTTATCTAATGATTATCTTTATGTGATGATTTGAGCTATTAGAATTATTGATGATTCTAGTTGATCGTGATAAGTTGATCTTGCATCGCCATTCATGATGTTTTAGATTTTGTGTCGTTATTCCACTATGATGATGTGTTGATTATATGTCATTACTAAATATGTTGATGTGTCGGTTGCGACGTTATTTGATTATGACAATGATATTCTTTTAATTCCTTTAATTATGATGTCGTTGATCATGCGTTGTTGAATTATGTGTTGACGCAAATTCCTTATTATAAAAAAAAAATTACCTTTTGTGCTTCGGTTTTTGTTAGGTGTAACGGAGGGATGTTACATTCATAATATATATTTTCATGATCTCATAAAAATATTTTGGTTTGATTTCATGAATACAACAACGAATTCATAAATTGATCCCATCAATAAATTAATTCTTTACAATTCAGAGGCAACACAACCATGGGTCGCATTGTATGAATGGAAAATGTCGAAATGGGAAAGTGACAAGAAATAATTTAGACAATTGAATGGTAGAAGCATGTCTTATCCTGATCATTTAAAATAAAATATGTTAATGATATGCCCCAACATTTGGGTTGTTGACCAAGTTAGAGATAAATATGGTGTATCTGATCGTTACCCGCGTGAAGAAGAGGATGCACTAAACATAGGGATTAGTTGTAGAAACTTGGAAATAATCTACTTGTGTACATAATTTTTAACATCGTAATGCACATTTGAATTGTAAGTACATCTATATTATTTTATAATTTAATGGTCGGTTTATTAGATACGTATTGACACTATGATTTGTTCAGTTTTTTATAGGTACATTTGTTCCCATCTATGTGGGAATATGGAAATCATTTTTGCACAAAGGATGTCAATGATAGACACATGACACAATACTATGGAGTGGAAGTCAAGTTTGACCAATATAGTCATGCTAGCCTTAGCAATCAAAACACCATACATGAGGAGTTAGGCTACGTCGGAAATATACAAGAGATCATTTGAGTGGACTTCTCTTCTTTCCAATGTGTTACTTTTAGGTCCAATTGGTGGGGCACCTTTGAATGGAATAATGTAAAAGAAGATCGTGATAGTGGGATGATATGTATCAACTCTAAAATTATGTGGGATGAAGCTAAGGAGCCTTATGCTTTCCCAAAACATTGCAACCAACTGTTTTTTTAACTAGTTGTGTTGGATAGGGATTGGTAGTTTGTATTAAGACGCGGCCCTAGATTGAAACATATTTTTGAGAATAACAATGTTATCATGCCAAGCGAGAAAGATAATCAGGGTGTTGGCAATGGAGAGTGATATGACAACGAAGACTAGATTTAATAATTTGATTATTAAATTTATAATGTTTTTAGTATTTAATATTTCATATGAAATATGAAATATTATTAAATTTTTTATTGGATGATATAATTAAATATTATGTGTAAATGATAGAAATATATTTCCATTGTAAATCTAGATGATATTTGAACTTTTAGTATTTTAATTTAAACTTTCACTTTAAAAAACAATATATTATTGTATTGTAAATATCATATATGTTATATTATAACAAATGCATTTTTGTTACCCACCATTTCATATCATTACCGTATGGTATTATATTGTATTAGTTTTTAATTTTGAGTTCATACATACTAATTAGGGGAATATTCAAATCTAAAATGAGCCTCCTAAGTGATGTTTTCAAAAAACATCATTGTCCTTAAATAACCAATGCATGTGTCGCTCTCTAAACCCATATAATAATATATACTTAAAATATTGTCTAAAAATCAAATACATAATATACTATGTTATATATTAATTTTATATTATAAATATAATAATATAATATACAATAAATAAATATAATATAATATAAATAATATAATAAATATAATATATTATATTATATATTAATTATAACATAATATAATATAATATACTAAGTTATATATTAATTTTGTATTACATATAATATATATTTTATATTATAAATATTAATATTGTATAATCTATTTCAATTTCTGGGGGCGATCTAGAGTTCTATTGCTATACATAAATCAAAAGTAGTTAAATTAATTTTTATTGTAATTAAAATTTATTAATATATTTTGAAATCCATTTTGAATTATTTTGAATTTTGATCAAACTTTAAAGTTTGGGGTGATCTCTAGTTCTATCGCTATACATAAAGAATCACAAGTAAAATTCTAAAGAATCACAAGTAATCACTTACCATCTTAAGGTCTGATAGACCAATAGATCTTAGTGAAAGTTAATCATCATCATCATCAACATCATCATAATAATAAAAAATATATAATTAAAAATACAAAGTTATATATTAATTTTGTATTACATATAATATATATTTTGTATTATAAATATTAATATTGTATAATCTATTTCAATTTCTGGGGGTGATCTAGAGTTCTATTGCTATACATAAATCAAAAGCAGTTAAATTTATTTTTATTGTAATTAAAGTTTATTAATATATTTTGAAATCCATTTTGAATTATTTTGAATTTTAATCAAACTTTAAAGTTTGGGGTGATCTCTAGTTCTATCGCTATACATAAAGAATCACATGTTCTTAACCATTAGGCCCACTCAGACTATAACATAGGATATGAAAAAATGACATAAAACTTAAATACATGTAATTAAACCATTTAAGAAAATTATTTAAAGAGAATAATTCATACATAATTAATTTTTTTAATATTCTAAATATTTGTATTGTTTTTACATGTTTCTTCGTTAAGTTTGGCATTCATGTTAATTGAGCTTATCATAACTATTTTTAATTATTCATTATTCATTATGAACAAAAGCAATATTCTCCAAATAAGGACCAATTCTCACATTGTACTTTCAAGTAAACTAGTTTGTAAAATTGTGATACAAAGTAAAGTTGAAGATTAATATAATTTACTTTTGACTTGCCCAAACTTTAATTAATAATATAAAACATATATTTACCCATTTTTATAAAGTATTTACTTTTTTTGGTTAAGTTTGAGATTCATGCATCCTTATAGTATAGTAAAAAAATGTTGAATTAGATATTTTGAGACTTGTATTAATTAAGGGATTATAAAAAAATATGACCAAATTACAATTAAGAGGAAGTTAAAATATCACAAAGATTTATAAATGCTAATTGAGCTTATCATAACTACTTTTAATTATTCATTATGAACTTATGAACAAAAGCAATATTCTCAAAATGAGGACCAATTCTCACATCCTACTTTCAAGTAAACTAGGTTGTAAAATTGTGATACAAAGTAAGGTTGAAGATTAATATAATTTACTTTTAACTTTCTCAAACTTTAATTAATAACATAAGACATATCTTTACCCATTTTTATAACTTGTTTACTTTTCAAGACTTCTTAACTACAAAAACATGATAAACTTGGTATTTTGATTTTCATCATGTTCAAATATAAAAATAACAACATATTAACTTAATTAGAACTCTTGTAATATAATGTGTTTAAATATATCATTTGTACTATATAGAATTAATACATCAAAACATTTCTAAAAGGCATGTATAAGCAACTTTGTTGTTAATTTCACTTGTTTTAGACATGAGTACTTTATTTTATATATATTCAAAAATAAAGTACTTAATTAAAAGTACTTTAATTTATGGAGAAAATTATAAACATGACCTAACATCAAAATCAACATAAACATATAAATTAAGTGCATCAACATGAACAAAAAAAATGGTATATATATATATATATATATATATATATATGAACATGTAAAAAGCCTGCTATAATGTACATATCTTGTTAACAACACAAATAATTGTTATAACTACATATCTTGTAATATCCCTAGGCCGAACCCAATTGTAATGTAAATAAAAATGTACTTAAGTTGGTGAGTTGTTTGATATCATTTTTGTATGCACATTTCATGGCATAGTGTGCACTTGTACTGCACAGTAAAATGATAAAGTGTACACATTCCTAGATACCGCGCGCAACAACTTGAGTGCATGCGGTATTGAGGCCAATGAGCCTTTGTGTATATGTTGCATTTTATAGACTGTTGAGACAGTTATTATAAGCTAGGATTCTTATGTTTTGATTAGACCAGAAAGCCTAGATGTTAAAGGTCAGTGCGACTATTTTTGTATATGTATCATAATTAATATGAAATACAACACTGCACGCAGACCGACCATGATAAAAGAGATGGGGGACTAAAATCCACTAGTTAGGGAAAGGGAGGGGCCTAAAAAGTTAAGATAAAGGGCTAAGCTAGGGAGCTTAATCCAAAAAGGAATATTATATTAATATTTCTTAAATCATAAAGTATGGATAATTATTTTATCTTAAGTTCTAAAGTTGGAGACAAGTGGGCCAAAGTAGCTCCCAACAAGACAAGTGTCAAGTTGGGTACATGCATACATATTGTTGGGACTTAGTTCATTTCCTACCATCTTTTCCATGATTCTTCCCACCATTCCTTCCATCATTGAGTCATCTAGTCAATCATCCATGAGCATGCACACACCCATTGAGCTATACTTCATATCTTCATGACTGTACATGTACCTGTATCCATAGACATTCTTTGTTCAGGTAGCTAGTTAGCTTGGGAGATGGACTAAAGAAGCAGGTTGTCAGGCTCGTGGGATATTGAAGAGGCGGGTTTTCAGGCCCGCGAGGAATTATCTGAGTGAGAGAATTGTTGGGAATTGATTTCCTGAAGGTGCTAAACTATAGCTACAGTGCTCTGAGGCTTCCTGTCTGGCCTGTTGTTGAAGCCCAGAAAGGAAGTGGGGTAGTCGAAGGACTGTTGAGCAGAGAAGGGGCACACTTCCTGGGGTGGGACAGGCATGTGGGGAATGAGGGACTATAGGCTATTAGTTTGAGTTCGCACCTGAGACAGAGTCTTTCCTGTTGTCTATGAGCCTTTAGCCTGGTTAGGAATCCCTTTACCCGGGTGGAGTTTAGTCCCAGCTCAGGGGTGACTCGTTGTTGAGAGTGATGAACAATGTGGTTTAAGGATGGGAGGTTCGTGGAAGGCCTGCACGCAGCTGGTGACATTATTACAAAGATAAGTTTCAGTCGTGTGATAAATTTGCATGCTGCATTGTTATTTACGTGCTTATTTTTATGGGTTATCATATGTGCTATTATAACTGTGCTTATTTTTATATGTATTTCCTGTATATGTTGCATGTATATGTTTATTGTTATTTCAGTGTGAATCTGTGTATATACAGAGGTATTTGTATGTTTACGTTTTATATATAATGGTTCCGCAAGAGTTCTGTGTGTGTATATTCTAATTGCATACAGTTCGAAAAATTTACGTTGCATAGCTCAGTTGGATACTGGGTATGTTACAATATGTTCCACAAAGAGAATAGTAAGAGTTCTCTAGCGTAGCGTGGCCCGACATGGATGGTCGGGGACGTTACATATCTAGTCATGGTATATCATGAGAATCATGTTGAGGAGGAATAGGTGATGCTCCTTTCTCATCTGATTGAGGTGAAGGAGGAGGAGGAGGAGGAGGAGGAGGAGGAGGAGGTATTGAAGTAGAAGCGTCATCACCATCGTGATCAAAATCACCGCCATGAGTAGGAAGAGGAGGTACTAAAGCAAATGTGTTATGATCAACTGCACCCTAATCAACATCACCACCTAGAGGAGGAGGTATTGAAGAAGAAGTTCCATGATCACCACCTTGATCAGCATCACCACCTGGAGGAGGAGGAGGTATTGAAGTAGAAAAATCATCATTGGCCTGATGATCATCATCACCACCCTCGTCATCATATGTATTAGAGGATGCACCATCCCTCATCCCTACCATTAACCTATTAGATCCAATGATATGACTCATAAGAGACATCATATTGTGTGACAAGTTCGTCCAGAGTTGCAAGAGATCAAGGTCATTGATGTAGGAGCATCTCTCCACGTCAGTCATCTAGCCAACCATCCACGTCGAGCGCGTGCATTCAAGATGGAGAGAGGCGCAGCCCTCATTTAAATCTGAATTGAATATAATTAAATTCTTAGGCTCTTGAGCCATGAAGCCGTGTCTTTGCGCAGGTTGTAGATAGGATTAGCCTTTAATGATTTTAAGGCTGAGATCTAGATCCAGATGTTGGACTAGACAATCCATTCAATGCAATTGAATAGGGTAGGTAGATTGGAGGGAAGAGCTCGAAGAGCCCCCTCAGGTAAAAGAGATTTCGTATCTCATTTTGTGTAGGTGAGGAGAGTCGACATAGAATAGAGAGAGGATCTGTGAGTGGGGAGCAGAAGAGAAGAGTCGAGACCTTGTTACAGGCCGTGCTCAGGAACACCTTGTACAAACTGGCATTTTCCATTTTAATACAAACAGAGCAGTTTTTCCTACATTACTGTGTGTTAAATGAATGTTTGTGAGTGTTCATATGTGTTGTAGATGCATGCTAGGCATTTGCAGGTTGTTTTGATTTCAGGTGAAGGTATTTGAGGCTTCATACTAGGAGGGTGTGACAGAACGTTGCGAGTTTTGATAGCCGTGCACAAAGGTTGCATTTCTGGATTCTGCGGGTTCAGACAAAGACGTGCTGTAGCACAGGAACTGGAATCAACAATTCAGTGAAGAGCTCAAGGTTGTTGAATACCTTGGAGGCAAGGCTGTGTAGGAGAGACACAGTTGCAGACAGCAGCTCTGAGGAGTTCTGTGAAGCTCTTCCAGGTGGGCATTGAGCAGGTGCAAGGAGTGCACAGAGGGAGAACTCTGTTGTGAGTTCAGATAGAAGAAACAGAATCACTGAGGATTCTGAGAGCTCTACCAGGTGGGCATTGAGCGAGTGAAAGGGGAGAGGATACTCTCCTAGGAGGGCATAGAGACTTTGTGAAAACAGGCACAGGAAGAAGAGAACTCTTTTGAGTTCTGTGATTTGAAGGAAGAATCCACTGAGGGATCTTCACAGGGTTGTTGAACACCCTGCAGGCTCAGCAAAAGGTTGCTTGAGTAGAAGGATAGCCAGGAGAGCATCCAAACATTCTCCATCTCTGGGAGAAGAAAGAAGGATAAAATCCCTTAGGGTCTGAGTGTGTGAGAAGATCAGGAGGGACAACACTGTGTGTGTGTGAAGATTCTGCAGAGGTGCAGAAGTCAAAGAATCCCTTCAGGATTTAGAAGTAAAAGCTCAGGAAGAACAACGTCGTCAAAGAGTGTAGGCGAGGGCTCAAATTCGTGGAGCTCGCAAAGAAAGAAAGCAAAGGTTGAGGCCTTTGGATTTTGAAGTCCTTCCAAGGTTGGGAAGAAAGTGCAGAAGCTTAGGAGGAAGCAACAACAACCGTCAGATCGACTAGAGAAGAGATCTGGACCGTTGGTTTCTACGTCCAGGAAGACGCACAGGAGGAGCGCACAGAAGGGGAGATTGTGGACCGTCGGATGTTCACACAGATACCCGTCAGTCGTTAGATCGAACAAGAGGTGCACGGGGTTTAACCCTTCTCTCGCAAGGCAGAAGTCCCGACATGCATCGGAATATCGACGTTCATGAAATCGGGAGTCTCGAGGATAGGAGATCGGAAAATCTCCATGGTAAAAGTCCCGGGAAAGATCTGAGCCATCCGTTTGTGGCGACATGTGGCAAAGATCTGAAGGAAGTTGGGATCGTCATATCGGGGATTCCGTAGACAGGGAGTCCATGCGTTTTGGAATCACGAAGTCCGAAACCCCGACAAGGACGAAAGCGCCATTGCGGGGCCAACTGTCAGCATAGCGGAGAATCGAGGAATTGAGAGATGGGTAGTCCCGAGAGCAAATGCATTTTGGCATTTGAAAAGCCAAAATCGCGAGAGGTGACCAGGCCCGTCCATCTTGAAGGGGCACGTGGCAGCGAGCGAGGCCTTCGGAAAAGATCCCAACAGAAAGTCAAATCGGCACATCGGAGATCGGCATTTTGTGAGTTCTGGGGACGAGGAGAACTTGCATTTCGGAATCGCGAAGTTCTATTTTCTGAAAGAAAGGAGAGCTCAGTTGTGTGGGGGCCAGCTGATGTCATATCGGAGACCGAGATATCGGAAGTCCCGTAGACACATGATTTATGCATTTCGGCATTGCGATGTCTGAAACCCCGATAGGAAACAAGGCTGCGGTCTTGTGAGATAGTGGGCATATGGACCAAGAGCTTAGACAGGAGGGCTAACGTGTAAAGCGTCGTATCGACAAATCGGTGATCAGGAGATTGCGGGGACGGAGGTTCGTGACATCGAGGATCACGAAACCCCAAATCCCGACAAGGAATATGACTGCGGTCATATAAGAGGGGTCGCATGGATCAAGGCATAGCCAGGAGGGGCTAAGGCTGAAAAGAGAGCATCGACGAATCAGAGTTCGGGAGTTCGAGAGGACAGAGACTCTCGACATCAGAAAATAAGAAACTTTGAAACCAGAAATTGAGTCGGGGAAGATCACGGTTAAGTGCGAAAAAGCCGTGTGGATGAAATAAGGACCTATGGATCGGGTTTTCAACAGATATTCCAACAGGGAATCGAAAGAGCTAATTCGGCTCATGAATGAATGAATTTGAACGATCCTGTGAGCAGGAGAGCGCGGTGGAGGTCGTGTCGTACTGCACCAGTCATCCCTGATGTCTCGCATCTGGATAGGGCAGACTCCCGGGCCAATTGAAATAAATATGTCACACACCTCCATCCTATATCTGAGATCAGGCCTACACCACATGTTGGGTGGTATATGCGACTAAGGACCTTGACCCGCCAAAACCTTAACCATATCTTGATCTACCTCAACAATTTAATAAAATACGTTAAAGAACATGCTAGAATTAAATTTATTCGAATTAAGTAAGAAAATAAAATGAAAGTATAAGATGAATTTAAATATTACCTTGATCATCCAATGTCTCATCTGTTGTGAAGAGGATGTTGGGACATCCTCGTCAATCCATCCCCACATAAGGGAACGACACCATCATGAACACATGATCTGCCTCACTGGCTAATAGTTGAAGTATCTCCTTGGAAATCCTAGATGGAAAATTGGGCATGCCCCTCTTGGGCATCATCCCACCCCACATGTGCATCCACATCTTATTCATTGACCTAGGAAGATGACGGACAAAACTAGGTCTTGTCTCTGGAAACCTCTCAAAAACAAACAAAATAACTCTGAAGCAAATGGGAAGTTTTCCCTCCTATCTATCATAGCACGACATCTATCCAGTACTATAAAAAACTACCTCAAGAAAATGGCAGACCATCTAATAATTCATGACCTTTGTATCAAAGAATCAACATAATATAAAAGTGCATAACTAATGTGCTAACCATCACTAGTAAAGTGTGAAATGATCGAAAGTAATAGTGAGAGGAACCTAACTTCCTCTACAACAAACAAGGCGACCGGTAACTGTCCCCTAGCCACTTGAAAATCACCAGGAGAAGCTATATCATGTGCAATATACCTCTGATATTAGGCAAGATGACTCTCAACTTCAACACCCATTGGGACATCAGGAAACTGGGGAAAATCCTCCCCTCTCCTAGATATCCCAGTGATAAAATAAATATCTTCCTCAGTGGGATGGTACCATTGATGAAGACCGACTCTAAATGTATGTTGATGGGCATCCCATCGATAGATCAGTTGCGCCAGAAAGGCAGAATTCCCCTTCAGGTATGTATCCTCCTTGTAGTACTTGAGGAGGCCTACATTCCTCAAGAGGAGCTACATAGTTGTAGTACTGGGCAAAGGGTACAAATCCCTCTCCCTCTCTATGGTCTCCCACTCTCGAACCATATTGTACGGGTCTGCTCTTTGTTGTTGTTCTCCATGCGCTGACGTCTTTTCATAATTAACATATAAATTACATCAGCGTCATACATAAAAACATAACTTTTTTCAATAAATGAGAAATGTATGAGTAATAAAAATTCCATAAAATGTGTTCCAAAACTTATGAATAATAATAAGTTTTCTGAAAAAGTGTCAAAAAAACGTCCATAATTTTTTTCAATAAATGAGAATTTTAGGAGTAATAAAAATTCCCTAAAAAGTGTTCCAAAACTTATGAGTAATAATAAGTTTTCCGAAAACGTGTCATCACACTCTAATCTCCTTGACTAAATGATCCGTCCTGAAGCTGCTAAGATGAAAGACAAATTTAGGGATCTCTAAACAGTATCTTATGCTTTTTAAACCACGGGACAAAAGACAAATTTAGGTATCTCAACAACGACGAGTTTTTCCGCTCCGGAGATGGCTGGATGTTGGTCGGCTACCATTTATAATAAACTCCTACGAGATGACATTTCATGTAATCGATTTCAATCGCCATTTGGGAAGATGGCCTTGCCTTCCTCTTCATTGTCATCCCAGATTCCCACTCGAATTTATCATGTCACTTTCAATACTTATGTCAATACTTATGTCATTGTCATCCCAGATTCCCACTCGAATTTATCATGTCACTTTCAGTACCATTCGTGCAGGAATCAGTGCTGGCAAACCGAGAAGCTTCTACCTACGATTGGGTAAAGGTGAATTTCCATTTTTACTGTGTTTTTTATATTATTTGATCTTCATATACTTAACCGAAGAATAATAGTTTCCGATGGGGTAAAGGTCAGTAAATAACTTCCAGAAATATTTCCTTTGATCTTTCCACACTTAGGCGGAGACTAATAACCTTTTATCGTAGTTTCCGATGGGGTAAAGGTCAGTAAATAACTTCCAGAAATATTTCCTTTGATCTTTCCACACTTAGGCGGAGACTAATAACCTTTTATCGTGTCTTCTCCAGCAGATAGCCAGCCCCAAAACCTGGGTAAACATTACACCTCAACCAAACTACACTATCCATTATCAGCTAC
>JASDQU010738931.1:41663-52038 GCA_032191745.1 Picea mariana
GGGATCTATCACTAGTAGATCGAATGCCAGAAGACATGAAAATATGTTTCATGGGTTTCTACAATACTGTTAATGAAATAGCGGAAGAAGGACGCAAGCAGCAGGGGCGTGAAGTGCTAGGCTACATTCGAAATATTGTGTGTTTTAAGTTTGTCATTTTCTAGTTATGGATTAATAATCGAAATGTAGTTTAATATTGAATATGGATTAATCATTGATTGATATGGTATGGCAGTGGGAGATCCAGCTAGCAGCGTATACGAAAGAAGCAGAGTGGTCCGCAGCTAGATACGTGCCCTCCTTTGATGAATACATAGAGAACGCGAGTGTGTCAATAGCGCTGGGAACAGTGGTTCTGATCAGCGCTCTTTTCACTGGGGAGATTCTTACAGATGATGTACTCTCCAAAATTGGTCGCGGATCCAGATTTTTACAACTGATGGGCTTGACAGGGCGTCTGGTGAACGACACCAAAACTTATGAGGTACCTAGCATTTAAATCCAACCTCTTACAATCCAATATGCCACTCATGTCCTTCGATTGCTTTTAATGTTTGAATGGATGGTAAATATAAAGGACCATGGCTTCCGCCGTACAGTGTTATATGAAGGACCATCCTGAAATCTCGGAAGAAGAAGCTCTGAAACATGTCTACACTGTCATGGAAAACGCTCTCGATGAGTTGAATAGGGAGTTTGTGAATAACAGGGATGTGCCGGACAGCTGCAGGAGACTGGTTTTTTGAAAAATTGCCTCTTCCAACCGGTCGCTTAGATTAAATTATTGTGTTAACGTTATAATAACGCAAGCTTAGGAGCTGTTGCGCTACTAGTATTTGTTAAAGCTGTCTTGTTCCAATTTTGAACAAAGCCATAAGGCGTTCTTCAATTTTGAGACATTACTATTAAAAGGATAAAGTCAGCATTTTATGACATCCAATTTTCTTTATACGTAACGTATGTGGGAACTTTTTTGATTAATTTTAAATTTAATATTTTATCAATATTTTTTGTTCCAAATTTAGAATATGATTGATTGATTATTCCATATTAAGAAACTACAATATGAAGTATTCCGGGGCTGTAGATGCGGGAATCCATTTAAATACATTTTTTAAACAATATAAATTCATTTTCAAAATTATTACTAAATGTATATTTAAAATTTGAATATGTTACAATAAAATCAAAATTCTTTTAAACGTTTCAATATACAATTTTTTTTTATTAAAACAATAAAGCATTTTCAAAAAAGGGAATACGATTTGATTAAGATAAATATTCTTCATTGAATTTATATGGCAACCACACATTATGAATTCCAAACCGCTTATATCTATACCAAATTTTAATAAAAGTCTTCGAATGTTCTTGCTATTGGTATATTATGCAAGAGAGTGTTGTGGGAAATATCTTAATATTTTGGAATGAAAATACCTTGATAGTATATCATTAATATAAAAACCTGAAATATATGACATTAATATAAAACTATATTTCCATAAAAAAATTCTACAAAGATCAAATAACAAACATGATTTATATATAACATCAATGTGATTTATATATAACATTGACACTTAGAAAAAAAAAATATTTATGACATTTTTCGAAAAACTTTATTATAGGAAATATCTTAATACTTTGGAATGAAAATATCTTGATAGCTCCTTGAGAATGATAGAGCAAATCCAAAATAATTTTATAACCTATAATCTCAAAATTAAAGGAAATACATTCTATACTATCTTCCTCTTAGAGGTGAGCCTTTCCCCCATTGAGAGCTTGACTATGACTAGATATGTAATGTATTAAAACAAGTTAAACAACGTGGGAGACAAGAGGATTCCTAAAATTGCTTCAAACTGCAGTCGTAACCACCTTCCAATCAAGTGAGGATGGCATAAAGATAGTCGTTGGGGAATCATGGAAGAGACCATTTTGCAGAATAAGGAAACTATTAAAAATATTATTAAATCAAAAATTAAGGAGAAAATGTTGTGTGACAAAGAGTTAGAGGGAAAAAAATTACTTGGTATTATAAGGAGGTCATCAACCCTAATCTAGAAGATCAAAGTTATCACTATGTTTTGACAAGTGTAAAGAAAAAATAAGCATTTCTAAGATAACAACAAATTCTCATGAGCTCCATAGCGAAACTGAGATTTAGTCAATTACTAAAACACCATGGGATGAAAGAGTCTGTCACATTTGTGAAACTAAGAGGGTTGAAGATGAAAATCACTTTCTTTTAGATTGTCCAACCTATACCCAGATTATATCTCAATTTCAAAATATTTGTCACACTACCAACCTTCCTAACCTTTTATCTCAACAAAACTATGGTGATTTTGGAAAAGTTATCTTAATGGTCTTCGATCACAGAAACAAAATCCTAAAGAATTGCATGTAATCCCTTACTCTTTTAAGGTATGATAGACCAATGCGGTCTCATTGGACTTTAATCGTCATCATCATCATCATAAAAACATGACATATATGACATTAACATAAAAATATATTACCATAAGAAAATTCCACAAAGATTGAATAAGAAAAATGATTTATACATAACATCAATACTTCACAAAAAAACATTGATGGCATTTTTAAAAACCTTTGTTGATAAACTAAATTGTTTTGTATTTTTTCGACAACGCATGTATTCCAACACAGGACGAACACCTTTAGTAACCACTCACACAACCACATCAAAGATCAACACACCGATGTTTTGACGATGTAAAACTCCTATGATGAAATCTCCATGACCCCAACCAAAGTGGCCACTTGAAGCAATTTATTAATGCTAAAGAAAAATATTATAGAGAGATTTACAAGAGAGTTTCTCACAATCGATCATCGACAAATGACCCTCCATTCTATTTAAATAGAGAACATTGACCAATTAGGTGCTAATCCATGGATTAATGTAGTTTTTAAGATCGAGGAAAATATGAATCGTCAGATCACCCTATGTCACGATCATATCATGATCGTCAGATTTCCTAACTACAAATTCATATTAATGCATACTAAAGAAACACACTAAGAAGCATACTTTTACATAACGATAAACTAGACCAAGTTGATCTTAACTAAATCATAAGAGTCTAGATATCCTAACATCCCCCCTTAAGAACAACTTGGGATAGGATTCAAGGATTTACAAAGTGGACACAACATGAGAAAGAGGGAGGAATTAGAGCCTATCCCATCTTAATGACAACCTCTTGAACTCCTAACATAGATCGAAGTTTGGAAAAAATTACTTTTGTAAGAGATTTTTCATGAAAATGTCTGCAACATGATCGTCTGTAGGGCAGAAGAGCACTTCAATAACTCGATCATGAATAATATTTTTGATGTAGTGAATGTTTAGATTGATTGAACTAGGTCTTTGGAAAGTTTGATGGAACTCTGGTTGTCACACCAGAGGGTCGTCGGATGCTACTGCAGGAATCCAAAATATAAAAGGATATGTCAAAGCCACAAGGCTTCCTCACATGCATTAATCATTGCTCGGTACTCTACTTCTACTTAAGAAAGAGAAATAGTATGTTGTTTCTTACAAGTCTAAGTGAGAGGTCCTGAACCAAGGTTGAAAACATAACCTACAGTAGAATTTCGTTCATCAGGGTCGTCGGCCGAATATGAATTAGTGAAACCAACCAATAAAGGTTCCCCCCTTGAACTATAATGTATGTCGAACTGAATCGTACCCTGCACATACCGAAGAATTATTTTAGCTGCTTTTCAATGGATTTCATGGAGTGTTGGCATATATCGGGCAACAATACCAACAAAAAAGGAAATATTAGGATGGGTATGAGTCAAGTATAAAAGGATACCAACTAACTAACAATACAAAGTGGCATCAAATTTAGGAGAAGTACATGTGGCAACAAGTTTGACTCTGCACTAGAAGGTAGAAGGGTTGGTTTACAATATTCCATGTGAAAGTGACGAAGAAGGTCATAAGCATACTTATACTCGGAAAGAAAAATTCCTTCCTTGGGTTGCAAAACTTGGAGGCCTGGGAAATAGTGCAAAACGCCTAAGTCTGTCATTTCAATTTTTTTCCCAAGGCAAGTTTTCACATGGTTTAAAATTTTTGGGTCATTACCAGTGAGGACAAGGTCATCAACATAAAGAACGAGGATTATGAGATGCCTTCCTACTTGATTCATATAGACATTAAGATCATAATGACATCTATAAAATCTAGTGTCAAGAAGAAAGTTGTCCATTTTGGCATACCAAGTTAGAGGATCTTACATAGGACCATAAAGAGATTTCTCAAGGCGTCAAATAAGCCTAGAGTCACTCTCAAAATAGCTAGGAGGTTGTTCCATGTAGATTTCTTCTTGCAGATTGTTAATCATCAAAATTACTCACTTCAATGATGACCTATTGTCGTCATTACAAGTGTCGCAAGTGTCGCAAACATCATACTGTCATCTTTCCTATGTTGTGTCTTGAATGACATCACAAGGAACACTTGAAGACACCCTTAGAGACTGGTTAAATAAGGAGAAATCATTTGACAAAGAGTACAAAGCCTTTGCCTTGAGAAATACCACTTAAAAACAAATTTTGAATGGCAGCGCTCCCCTACCCACTAGAACGGAGTGCTCACGCTCATTGCCCTCCTTTGGGGGAGCATTGTAGCACTCTGTGTGCCATTCTGGGGGAGTGTTATGTTGTTGATAAAATCAGGGGAAGATCCCCCTTATCTCTGAAGTTAGTTTGATTCGAATCTAAGGTCAAGTTTGGATATTAGGGAGGATCCAAAACTGATGGAGAAAGATCCTCAACCTATCCCAAGAATCTCTAAGGTGGCTAGGCCTCTCCAAGCCTATATAAGGAGGCCTCCTCATGGTGAAAGGGTAGGCATTGAAGACATCAAACTTATGATCTCATAAGGGAGATAATTAGTGAAGCATAGTCATTTTTTTATGGATCATTTGAGCAAGGGGTTGGACAAGGAGATTTTGGTGAGGTTGTTGCATCTGCATCTACAGTTGTAAGAACTTTGCTTTGTTTTCATCAATACATGTGCTTGGCCTATTTCCTTCAAGATTGTGTATACCTACATGAACTTGTCTTTAATGGATAGATCTAGTTTCAAACTAATCGTAGTAGAATAGGAAGCATACTTTGTCTTTGCTTGGATTGCAAGACTTGTTGAAGAGATTGAGGATCAGATCTCAACTTGGACTGGGAGAGGACAAACATCGTAAAAAAGGTACATCTTCTTCCTCTTCTTTATAGATTATCTTAGCTAGGTTTAAAGAGATGCCAGTGACCAAAGTTAGCACCTTTTTATCTTGATCTTAAAGGTCTAGGATCCAAGAGGAAATTCACTTGTCCGCAGGGGGATTTTCCTGTAACATAAATTAGCGACTCCACTAGGGACCAAAGCTTTCATTTTTGGTTTCCTTCCTTGGTCTTGTTTTAGCCTTTGCTCAATTTTATATCTTATTCATGCTGTGTTTATGATTCTTATATGTGTTTTTGGCTCTTGGATTTATCCCATACACACTCAATTTCTGGATTTTCTTGAGTTTTTTCAGTTATGGGCAAGTTTTTGTTCTTCTGAGAGACTAGCGCTCCCCTGCCTCTACAACCAAAGTGATAGCACTCCATTGCAAGATTCCATAGAGTGCCACAACACCTGGTTCCCTTGACACCATATAAATGGTCTTTTTCTGCTAAAAAAATGTTTGGGAGTTGATCTTTGAGTTTAATTTTTTGTTGATTCATCTACTCAGGGTTATCACCATCTCAGTGTGTCTTTGTTTTGGCCTCCAACATTTTGATTTCTAAGAATTGATAATGTTTTGTTTGGATTTTTGACATCTTCCTTCCTTACTTTGAGTCATTCTTATTCTTTGAGATTTGGAGTCGATCTACTGTTTTTTTCATTTATCTGATTGAATGAAAGTTGTTGTAATTAAATTCAAAGATCTATCCATTGTTCCATTTGATATTTGAGGCCATTTTTACCAAGAAATTAATATTGTATTTACTTATATTTTACCACCTTTCAGATCAATTTTATTGTTTGTTCATCATCCATTAGCCTTCTCCTACCTTCACTAGCAATTTCACCAATTTTTATGAATTCTTGGTGAGTGTTTTGCATTTTTTGGCTCTTTTTATGAGATTCTAGGAGGACTAGCACCCCCCCACAAGCCATACCAGAGCGCTGATCTCTATCCAGAGCTCCCCTATAGTGTTTTAGGGAGTTTTACAATGCTCTGTACCCTTGAGACAGGGAGCACTAGTCTCATTTTTGGTAGTTTTTTGCCTTCTTCTGCTCAGTCTTTTGCAGCCTGTTTTGCAGAGGTCTTTACCCAGAGTCTATGGTTGGTTTGTGAAGTTGTTTGGATTGGTTTTTGATGCTTATCACTCCCTATTGTATTGATTGGAGCTTTAAACCTTGTTCAGAAATGTGAAATTGACTTTTCTAGCTGCGTGATTTGTTGGGACATTTTTGAGTGATTTCTCTTTCTCCCTGTCTTTTCTTGGATTCTTCTCTGCATTTTATTGTGTTCCTTGAATGCTTGATTGGTTGTAGAATCCTTGATTGTGTTCTTGTCAGAAAATTTTTCTACTTGTTTTCTTTCATACCTCACTTCCTTGAGTGCATGCTTTGTTTGTAGCCTTTTTGCTTCGTGTCTTTTGCATCTGCATAGGACTCTTTTTCTTGATTGAAAGTAGTAGAGAATCAAAGGATTTGTATTTACTTTCTTTATATATTAGAATCAAGAAAAGAATATAGATGCATTCTTGATTTTGGGTAGTGAAACTAATTTGCATTTGAAGTAGTGAAATTTCATGGTTTTTGGCATTTGAAGAATCGTGTATTGTTGTACAGTCTCTTTGACTCATTTCCTAAAGATCTTGACATTGATGAGTTTAATAAAAAAATTGGGACATTATGCATTTAGGAATGATAAACGTTTTATCCTTCTCATAATATAGCTTTCATCGAAGTGAAATATTTGCATTCTCATTTCTTTGCATTGTTTAGATTCAGTCAAAACATCATTTAGTCCACTCCATTTTCCTCTTGAGTAAGCAACATCCTTAAAATCAAGCACTAAACTAAAATTTATCAGACATTTTTACATTTTCTGTTAGAAAACCTACATTATCTTAAGGTGTAGGGATTTGGAATAGGTTGAAAGGATAAGTTTCCAAAGTTGTTAAACCAACTTAGCATCTTATGATAGGGAGAGAAAATCCAATTTTATTATAATCTTACTGGGATCCCCCTCTCACACAGGGGTTACGCATGAGATCGCGTTCATGAGAGTTACAGAGATTATCCCTCCGTGGTTTAACTGTTCATAGTAGTCAGATCATATATTGGGGGTTCTTCTTGAGGTTCAATTGTCTTCATTTGGTATCGGTGCTTCGTGAACTTCAAATCTGTTCAGGGTCCTCTATATTTCTACCGGTCCACTTATCTTCAGCTCTCTTAAAGGATTTCAGACTTGTTATCCTGCCCATACATTTGGACTGGACTGTCGAATGTACCCGCCCAAGGGATGACTGGGAGTTGGTGACCTTAGTAGCCATAATCTTCAAGGTCTTACACAAGGTGACGGTGAAGGTAAGTCTCACTGTACCTGGAACAGACGTTGGTCAAACTCACTTGGGATCCTTGGAGGGTAAATCCACAATTACTGCGTGGAATCTTGCACCAAGGCGTAAGTCCATTAAGTAGATCGCCAACATAACTGATCCACCCATTCCATCCCCGCCCCTTCCTATATTGATCTCACAACATTGGATTTCATCACCAACTAGTGGTTTCATTGTGGGAAGTTTTATTTGATTGTTTGCTTCTTATATTCATAGCGTGTGTTGTTTGTTTTACTTAGTGTAAGAAGAAGAAGAAGAACCCAAAAAGGACCAAGCCTCCAACCATATGAGATGTTGGATCCAAGAAACCAACTACTATTAATTGTACTGGGAGTGTTGATGAGGTCGGCAAGATTAAAACGAAGAATCTGAAACCCAAATTCCCTTGCAGTCTTTGTAAGGGTGACCACTTTCTGAGGGATTTCCCTGGTCTTTCCAAGGTCTTAAAAATGTGGTCTTCCACATCATCGGCCTCTGCTGGACATGCTGGTGACACCCCGTCGACTAGTGACATTAAGGTTGGTAAGAAGTTGACAACTGTCAAATTTCCTTGTATGTTATGCACAAGTGATCATTATTCTCACCTTTGTCCTCGTATGGATGAGGCTTCTTCTCTTTTGGAAAAACTTCAACTTCCAATTGGTTATCGTAAGATTTCCGCCAGCCCATCATTAGTTGATGGAGTGGTCAATCCGGTTCCATCCCCGGTCAGTCCAATTGATCAGGTTGTCAATCTAGTTTCATCCTCGGTTGAACCACTAACCAAAGTAGCTAATCCAGTTCCATCATCGATCAACCCCACTTTTCATCTGAAAAGTGAAACCCCAAGTGACTGATCCAGTCCCATCATTGGGCAGTCCCACACTTCATCTAAAGAGTGCCAATGTGGTCAATCCTACTCCTCCTATAACGAGTGCTAAAGTGGTTTCTATGGTCCCTTCATTGGTCAGTCTGGTTGATCATGTCGTCAATCTGGTCACCTCCTTAGTTGAGCCAGTTGACAAAGTGGCTGATCTGATCCCATCTTCAGTCGATCCCGCTCTCCCGTTAGAGACTGCAACCCAAGCGATCAATATGTTTCCACCTATTGACTCAATTCTCCCCTTGGAGAATGAAACCCAAGTGGTCAATTTGATGTCATTATCAATCGATCCTACTCTCCCACTAGAGAGTAAACCCAATGCTTCCCATGTTTTTCTTGTTGATACATAATCTCCCGCGAAACCCACTCCAAGTAATGAGGCCATCTTATTTTATTGGGGTGTGCTAACTGGACCTCGTCTTCCCTCTCACATTCCTTTCAAGATTACAGTACATGTTTGCGGGTGAGACGTTCCTCATGTGCTAATAGATGAAGGTTCATCCGTTAGTATTTTTTCCTCTATTGGTTGGAAATCTTTGGGTTATCCTCAGCTTGTGTCAGTTACCCAGACTCTGTTCACTTTTAACAGAAGAACCAATCACCCTTTAGGGATCCTGCCCCAGCTTCCCATAACTTTTGGAGGGAAAAATGTCTTTATTGATGTTATGGTAGTCAAGGACCCCTTGGATTTCGATTTACTCCTTGGGAGAGATTTTGTCTATGCCATGAAATTTATTGTGTCCACTCTTTTTCGTGTGATATATTTCATGCACGATGAAAGAATGGTGACTATTGATCAACTTTCGTTTGTTTGCCCTGACTTGAACATCAACCCAATGACCTCCCTAAATGGGTCTTATATGCAATCAATATTACCCCTACCACAGGTCAATTATGTGGCGGTGTATCCCATGACTTCACCTTTTGATGACTTAGATTCGATAGTTGACATGGTGATCTCTTTGGTAGGTCTATTGGAGCCTGACCTCCTTTCCCCTATCACGACCCTCAACATGAGTTCCTTCCAGAGTGTGTTTCTTCCATCCAGTGAAGATATCTTGGAGGCCATGACCGAGTTTTGTCTCTTGACATGGTGTCATTCTGGAGCATTATCCTCTTGGGAGCCATGATCAAGAAGAGCTTGAGCATGGTTTTCTAATTTCAAGCTCATTAAAAAATGAAACCACCCTTGAGCATGGTTTTCTAATTTCAAGCTTGTTAAAAAATGTAACCAGTTGTGAGCATAGTTTTCCTCTTTGTAGCAAGCTCGTTAAAAAATGAAACATAAATCTGGGGACTGAACTGAGAGCCTTGAGCATAGTTCTTTTCCTGTGTCAAGCTCGTTAAAAAATGAAACAGTCACCTCTCCTGTTAGGTTGAGTCTTTTGCTAGATCTCGTAGATGTCGAGTCGAGTCTTTCGTTAGGTCTCATATTTGAACCTTCTTTTCATCCACCTGTATCCTTTTTCTCCATCTAGTACAAAAATTGGTTACAACCTCAAAGTCGGTGAATGAATTGAAGCTTGGGGGGGTAGGTCTCCAGCCTTTGATTATCATTCTGGAGTTAAGCCACTATCTTTTCAAGATGGGGGCAGAGTACCAACCATCCATGGGTATCCCAACCTTTGGAAATTACATTGGGAATTAACAAGCATAATTTAATTTTGTTTCAAGCTTGTGTAAAAATGAAACCAATACCGAGCTTAGTCTTTGTTCTTTCACTTTCTCGTAAATACATGAGAATGTAACTGAGTATACTTTTATAACTTTTTCGGACTCGTAAAGTTTATATGAAAAAGGAACCCCCTAGAGTCTCCTTTAATCTCTTTTCAGACTCTCTAAACATGAAAATATTGT
>JASDQU010738931.1:71279-83977 GCA_032191745.1 Picea mariana
AGGATTGATCCAGATGGATTTCGGTAGCCTCCCACCTATTCCAACTGGCTCATTTTGGTAGTTTTTGAGTTCGACGGTTTTTTCCTAGTTTTCGAGTCCATGACTTTCGGGGCTGTTTTGAGGCCCTAAACACCATTTTTAGGGCTCTCCAAGGTGAAGATATGTGGGGATCGCAACATACAACATGTGTATTCATCAGATAAACCTTTCCAACGAGCTATCGTGCGCCTAAAACGAAGATCATATGAAAAAGTTACGACCCCGGGAAGTTGATGTACTAACTTACCCAAATGGGACCCACATGACTTTTGGCGCTTCATATCCTAGTGTTAGGTTTTTGGATGTCTAGGGTTTTTAACATTCTTGTTTATTGTAAAAAATCCTTGAGAGCCTCATTTTAATCATCTTGTGGCGAATGAGTGCAACCGTCACATCTCTTCTCAGAGATAAGTCGCCACCATTCTAGCAAGCTTGTTTTCTGCTGCATTTTACAATTTCAGCTTATTTCCTTATTGAATAGAAACTAGTTTTATTGTATATCTATTATTTCATATTAAGCATATTTTGATAAAAATCTATATTCATTTATTTCTTCTCATAAAATCCGTATCACCGAAGTCGAATACTCTTCATAACCAGGGGGGCACTCCTAGCCTCCCTTGGGACCCCCCCCCCTGGAAATCATTCGACGCACATTCCCATAGAGAACAATACTAGGGAGGGATATTCAGACGTAGTCATCAAATATAATTCACACCCCCACACACATGCAAATAATATAACACCTACCCAACATTCTCAACATTTGAAAAAATGTCTAGGTAGTAACAATGATATTAAACATCAATTCATGATCATCCAATAGAAAATTGGTTTGTTGTTACAACTAATATTCAATGATAAAAAGGTGGCATGGACTTAATAACCAGAATCACCCTTAAACCAAGGGGATTTATAGAAGAAATCATAAAGTTCATGTAAATTATATGTTATGGTTATGATAATAGGCTTTGGCTTGCCTTGCCTTTCCAAGCCATGGTATGGTATGGTATGATATGCCTTGGTATGGTATGGTATCATATGGTATGGTACGAATTTCCATGCCATGCCTTGCATTTCCTTCCCATGGTATGGTATGGTATGCCTTACCATTGCATGTCATGCCTTCCCTTTCCTTTCCTTGGCATGGCATAGTATCCATTGCCTTGCCATGGTATGGTATGGTATGGTATGCCTTGCCTTTCCTTGCCTTGCCTTGCCAAGCCATGGTATGATATGGTATGGTATTCCTTTCCTTGGTATGGTATGGTATGGTATGGTATCCTTGGCATGGTATGGCAAGGTATGGTATGGTATGCCTTGTCTTTCCATGCCATGGTATGGTATGGTATGGTATGGTATGGAGGATATGGTATCCTTGGCATGGTATGGTATAACACCTTTTATTACATTTATGTCATAATTTTCATCCCCTTAGGCCTATCATGTCTTGAATATTGTAGGGTTGTCGTGTCATCTTGCAATTCAGCATGCATTTGTTATCTAAACCCTAGTTTAAGCTTGCATTTTTATCCCCCTTTCATTTAATGATTACTTGTTTTAAGGGTTGTTATATGTGTCCTTGTATCTCCTTGCCTTAGCTTGCCTTGGCTTGCCTTGCCATGCCATGCCATGCCTTTCCTTTGCATGCCCTACCATGTCATGCCTTGCATTTCCTTGCCTTGCCATGTCATGCCTTGCCATGCTATTTACTTTCCTTTCCATGCCTTTCCTTGCCATACCATTATTTTCCTTTCCATGCCTTTCTTTTCCATGCCATTCCTTTCCATATCATTCCTTTCCATGCCATGCCTTTCCATACCATGCATTTCCATGCCATGCCATGCCTTCACTTTCCATGCCATTCCTTCCCATACCATTCCTTGCAATGCCACACCTTGCCATACCATTCCATATCATGCCTTGCCATGTCTTCACTTTCCATGCATTTCCTTCACTTGTCATGCCTTGCCTTGCATTAACTTGTCATTCCATCCCATGTCATGCCTTGACTAAACGAACAATTTTAATATGTAAATGAACAAGTTTAATACGTAAATAATGCTTGTACTAAATGAACAAGTTTAATACATAAAAATTACAATCAAAGGATTCATTAAGGATGTAATTCTACAACTTGTTATCCCATATATCTTATATAAAAATAATTTCAATGTCTTAACATAAGCTCTCTTTATTCATATATCTAAGGTATCATATATTTGTCAAACATGGATTATCATAAGTAAGAGTATTTACCTAGACCTATATGAGGCATAGTGCAATTTCTGAAGAGGCGGTCGATTTTCAAGAATACATTGTCGGGCATTTTTGGGTAGTGTAATCACGTGGGCCTTGGCCAAATAGACTTGCGGGAGCTTACAGAAATTTGTTATGCCGCTTGGTTTGGATTTTATGCCCTCAGACCAAATTGGCCATGTGTCCTTAAATGGCTCGAGGAGGCAAGTTGCAACTCGTGACAAAAATCAAATCGAGACTCGGATGGATGAACTGTCAATTTCATAGGATCCAGAGCACCGTGTTTCAGCTAGTGGGGCCCCTGCGCTATCATTCTATCCACCGAAAAAACATTTGTTGGAGTATATTCGGCATTATGGTTTTTCTCAATGAGGCATAGTGAAATTTATAAAGAGGAAGTTGATTTTCAAGAACAATGTGTCAAGAATTTTTGGGTAGTTTAGTCACATAGGCCTTGGCCAAACAAACTTGTGGGATCTTACAGAACTCTATTATGTTGCTTGGTTTGGATTTTATTCCCCTGGACCAAATTGGCCACATGTCCCTAAATGGTATGGGAATGCATGACAAGGCAAGGCAAGGAAAGGCATGGGAAGACAAGGAAAGGAAAGGCATGGCATGGGACGACATGGTAAGAAAAGGTAAGTCATGGCAAGGCATGGGAAGGAATGGCAAGGCAAGGCATGGGAAGGAATGACAAGGAATTGCATGGGAAGGAATGGAAAGGAAAGATAAGAAATGGGAAGGCAAGGGAAGGAAAGGAAAGGAAAGGAATTGCATGGTAGGGAAGGGCAAGGCAAGGCAAGGCAAGGCATGGCATGGAAAGGCATGGCAAGGTAAGGGAAGACATGGGAAGTCATGGAAAGGAAAGGCAAGGCATGGGAAGGCATGTCAAGGAAAGGCATGGGAAGTCATGGTGTTGGCACAAGGGCAGACCCAGGGTTCAACTCTTACAGCGCACCAAAAAACCATAACTACTGGCCCTTTCGACAACACCTATGAAGCAGATGCAATATCACCTAAAGTAGAAATAGGGGGTTGCAGGACACGGGTGTCTACAACCAGGGGAAATGCAAAGTGGATCCAAGGAAAAAACACAAAACAATCTAGTTATTCTTTATCTCCCTTAATCCTACTGCGCAAGTTATATCTCAGATCTAACACAATCATGCAATAACAGTGTAACAGAAATCAAAAGAACACAGCATCAATCACACAGAACAACAAGATATACGTGGTTCACCCTCTCACTAGGGCTATGTCCACAAAACTGTGTTTCTTTATATATTAAATGGAAACACACAGTTCTATCTGTGCACCTAGCTTGCAGATCTCTTTCTCTTTCTCATCTTCTCCCTCCTCCCTATGCACCCAGCTGCAGGGTTGATCATCGCACCCAGCTAAAGATCTTACAATACAGATTCAATACACTTCTCTCACTCAACAACAACAATAATTGACACCCATTAACCATAATCACATAAGAGAACCCATCCCAAGTCCTCTAGACCTTTATTTATACATTACATGGAAACATTCTAGGTGTCGAAACACTAGATCCAAACCCTAGGTCTAAAACCCTAGGTCAACTTGACCCGTGCTTTCAGGGCTTCACCAACCTATCTTTCCTTCTTTCTCACGAGGTGCTCCAAAGCGCTCGTTGATGTCCTTTTCCGCTTGTTGAGTTGTCCATGATCCATCTTCCTTGCTTATCTATCTTCCTTGATCTTCTCCTTCAACAACTCATTTTCCCTTACTTCGCTCCTTCTTTTCCAATTCCTTGACCACTTCGAACCATTATCAGTCAATGTGCCTTCCATGCAGCTTGTACTTTGTCTTTTATTTTCCTTTTTCTTTGGTTTCTTCCTTAATCCTTAACTAAGGGCCAACAACCCCCCAACACTCACCTATGACTCATCTTGAGTCATTGCAAGACTGGACCTTCTGTATCACTTCAACTGCAGACTGCGCGGAGCAGCCTAGTCGTTCTACTCTGTCCCTCCCTGTTATGTGAAGACTATCTTTTCTGTGTATGGTACACAGTTTCAACTGCACCTGGTACCTAGACCCTTCTTCTTATGATTTTACTGAGAGTTGCGAGGCAGTTGGATGTCATAATACAATTTCAACTGGCTCCTATTTACCAAAACTTCTTTTCATTCTCCATTAAGGGTCTTCAACTGCACAACTCCTCCTTCTGTAACATAGGCAACATCATATGGCCCAAGCCAATGTGTTATGAACTTCCCTGGATGCTTCATGAACTTTTTGTCATGTACCAATACCAGATCTCCTTGCTTGAATGCTTTCTTCTTGATATTTCTGTCATGGTAGGCCTTTTCTCGATCCTTTTGTACCTGTTGATGAAATCCTGCAATAAACCTTTCTTCTTCCAGTTCTACCAACTGCGCAAGCCTATCTTGCACAACACTTGTGTCATCCATATCTGTAAATGCTGCAATTCTTAAGCTAGGAACCAAATATTCCATAGGTACCACGGATTCCAGGCCATAAACTAACTTAAAGGGGGTCTGCATTGTCATCTTCTTGTAAGTGGTTCTATAAGTCGATAACACTGTTGGTACTCTCAAATCCCAATCATCTCTATTCACACTGCAAATCTTCGTCAGCGCTGTCTCTAAGATCTTATTGAAATATTCAACTATACCATTCGTCTGTGGGTGGTACAGGGTGCTCTTCTGATGGTAACTTCAAATTCCTAAGTCAAGGCTTCAATAGTCTTATTAATAATGTGTGTACCTTGATCGCTCATAAGGGTTTTTAGGCATCCAAACCTGGTTATGATATCATCAAATATGAATCGCGCAGTTGCAGTTGCACTATAGTCCTTAACTTCACTTGCTTCTGCCCATCTAGTCAAATACTCTATCGCAGTGATGATGTAACAAGCTCTTGTGCTCTTTCCTGGTGGGTTGATAGGTCCCACAAAATAAATGGCCCATTTCTCAAATACTTGTAAAGTGACTTGAGGTGCTAAAGGAATATCATCTCATCTGGAAGGTTTCCCAACTCTTTGGCATATATCGCAGGCTCTGTATTATTCCTTAGCATCCTTGTGTAGAGTGACCCACCAGATGCCAGCTCTAATAACCTTCTGCATTGTTTATTTCCCTACATAGTGTCCTCGTGCGATGCCTTCATGTGCTTCTTCCAGAATCAGTGGTCTTTCTTCCTCCATAACACATCTCCTCAAGATCTCATCGGGTCCCATCTTATATAGTTGTCCAGCTATAAGTGAAAAATCTACAGCGTGAACTATCAGTTGTTCTTCTGAATAATTGTATATTCACGGGGTGCCATTCCTGTAGACATGAATTGGACTATCTTGGCGAAGTGATCATCGACCTTTCTGATGGCCAGTAATTGTGCATCTGGTAGTGTATCCTCCAAACTGGTAGGTTCCTTTCCATGCTCTAATATGGACAAGTGGTCAGGTCCCTTGTTCATTCTCCCTAGCTTGCCCACAATCTCAAAATCATATTCTTGTAATAACATTAGCCACCTGCATATTATTCCCCCCAACACTGGCTTGTTGACTAGGTATTTCAACGTAGAGTGATCAGTGAACATCTTAAATGTCCTCCCAACAAGTAGTGTTGAAACTTCTGCAACACGTACACCATGGTTAAACCTTCTCTCTCAGTGGCAGTGTAATTTATCTCAGTTGTATAGAGCTTCCTGCTATCAAAGGCTAACAGGTGGTCAATATCTCCTTCTCCTATCTGTGCTAACACTACTCCTAATGCAATAGATGACGCATCGACGTGCACATGGAATTCCTTACTCCAATCTTGGAAAACCAGAATAGGCGCAGTGACCATTTTTTGTTTCAGTGTGTCGAAGCTCTGCTGACATTCCTTTGACCATTGAAACTAGCAATATTTATTTAAAATATTTTCCATGGGTGTTGTTATCTTTGCATATCCCTTGATGAACTTTCTGTAGTATCCAATATGTCCTAGTGCAGTGTGTGCAGCTATCTAACCGAAGTAGGAGGAGGTAGATCAACAATGATGGAAATCATGGAAGGATCTACCAGCAACCCCTGCTTACACACAATATGGCCTAGCAACACTCCAAAGGGTGAAAAGAAGATACACTTCTTCAGGTTTAGGGAAATATGACATTGCCTACGCTTATCCAACATTAGTCTTAAACATTCAATATGATTTTGCAATAAGATAAAAACAGTCCAATCATCAAAATATGCTTCCAAAAAATTATGTAAGAATTCCTTGAATACTTCAACCACCACCCTAGAAAAGATGGTTGGTGCATTCTTCAATCTGAAAGGCATCACTGTGTATTGGAAAGAACCCCATTCAATCGAAAATGTGGTCTTATGTCGGTCTTCCTTGGAAATCCTTATCTAATGATAACCTAAAAATCCATCTATGAAGGAGTAAACTTCTCATCCTCCCACATTATCTAACACTTCGTTGGTAAATGGTGTAGGGAATGGATCATGTAAACATGCATCATTCAGTTTCCTTAAATCTACACAGATTTTGATCTCTCATGTCTTCTTATCCAGGACCACCATAGGGTTGATCCATTCCAATTCTTCAACAGGTTCTATGATTCCTGCTTCCATCATTCTATCTAATTCAATATTGACTTTTTTCTTATATTTGGGATTCAATCTGTAGGGTCTCTGCTTGACTAGCCTTGCATCAGGTTTCAAGGGGATCTTAAATTATCCCATGGGCCCTTTAATGCCCTTCATGTCTGTGAACTTGGTTGGAAACAAGTCTTGATATTCATGCAGTAATTTTGTGATGTTGTCAATAGTGGCATCATCCCAATAATATCCAACGTTTGTGAGATTAGGTGCTTCCTCTGTCCCAATATTTACTTTCTTGATTTTGATTGGTTGTCCAATGAAAGGTAGTTCGACTCCTGGTCCTTCTATGTCTCTCTATCCTTCAGTTTTTGCAATGTTCACACTCCTAGGATCATCATCTTCATCAACATTGATATTGTAACAAACTTTCAATTTCTGAAGAGGTGCAGTCCATTCATCCTCTTCTTTCTCAATAGGGAGGTTAGGTGCCTCCTCAAAGACTTTTTGTCTTACAAATTTCAAATCCAAATCTACTGTGGGGTACTGACTTTCAAATAAAAATGTAGCTACAAAGTTTTGAGTCATACCGTACCAATATGAAGTGATGAGGCGCAGTTCTGCTTGAAGATACCAATTGATAGGTGTTGTGTCCAAAGTGTTAATGAATTTATGCACCCACTGCTCCTGAGGAATGTTGCTCCAGGCCTCCTCACAACTTCGTACATGGTCCTTCAAACAGCTTTTACCTGTGTATCAAACTTCGTACCTGTAGACTTGGTCCGAAAAGTGCATTGTCATCAAAGTGTGACATTGCACCCAGTCCACGATGTTCTTCTTGTGTGTTCCCCACCATCTCATTGGCATTGCTTTAAAGGCTTCATATAGTGCCAACAATCTATGTTGTACTGGTACAATTTCTTCAAATTCCAAAAAGAAAGTTTCTAAATGATTTAAACCATCAAATGTGGGCAAATTCCTTACTTTTGTGCCAATCCAGCGAACTTCCCTAGTCAATCTAGCACACCTCCACACAGAAACTTCATGCATTTTGTTCTTCCAGTTCTCTAGTGATTCTTCTAAATCTGATGAGCATCCACTTTCACTTCTCTAGCTTAAATTTCCATCTGTCATAGGATTAATGTAATCCTATTGCCTTGTTGTCAACTTATATATGTTTTCGAGTTCATAAGCACGGTCTTCTTCTCTGATGGGTTTTGTATATCTGCAACCTTCATCAGGTTCAATAAGTGCAACGACCCTAAGTCCATCACCATCAAATGTCATTCTTCTTTTCTTTAAGTCAATCACAGTGGATGTTTTGAAAGCCCAATCAATCCTAACAGCGTAGGATAAGGATGGCTATCGTCAACTATCTCAATCCGTTCAAAATCTGGAAATGTCTCACCCCGTCGATGTCCACAGGGACATGCTCTAGTCTCGCAAATGGGCTTACTTCCTATTGATTAGCCATCCTGAGCGTGATAGGGGAGTAAATAAACTTAGGTTTCCCCATCAGTGCCCAAGTCTGCTTCGTCATACCATTGACTTTTGACCCTAAGTCGAGGACCACATAATCTATGTCATAGTCACCAATCTGAGCATTAAGGTGTAGTTCCTTATTTGTCCTTTTGTTCCTTGATACTTGATTCACAACCCTACTTAGTATAGAGTCTATTCTCCCAATCTCATACTGTCTGATCAAGTGTTGTAGTTCTTGCACAACTTTCTCATCCTTAATCAAATTAATGCAAGTATATAAGAAATCCATATGTTTACTTACCTCTTTTCCTTCTCTGGGCAAGGGAGAATGATCGAATGCTAGAGGCATTCCACATTCTCTCAGTTTTGTTTGTGTCTTTGATGAAGAAGTCTAATCTCTTCCAAATTCTCTTCTTGCCTCTTCAAACGTCTATTTTTCTTTCCTTAGATCAAACAATTGTTTCTTCTCTACAACTCTTCTTACCCTTGATCCCTCTGTATTATTTTCTGGGGTCACCATGTCTTCTCCTATAAAAAAATCCACCTCTAGTGATAACAACAACTCTGGGATCCTCCCCACGAGGTTATGCTGAGATTATTTATACTTGTTGGTTTCCTCCTCACCTCTCCTGAAGTTTGGCTAACAACACAGGACAATCTTCAATGACATGTTCAAATGAATTGCAATAGCTGCAAGTGGTACAAGGGTTATGAAAGTCCCTTGCCGAGTGTCCTGGATGTACGCAATTATAACAAATGATCTGACCTCGACCTCTACCCATGCCTCCTCCTCCTCCTCTTCCTCTAAATCCACCACAAGGGTTGAAGTTTCCTATTCATGGGGAATTAAACTACGTAGTATTTCCCTTCTGCTGTACTTCTCCTTGAATTATATATGTATCTCTTGACCTTTCATTCAAGAGGTCGTAAGTCCTACAGTCCTTCTCATCATGCCCCACAAATTTACAGAATGTGTAGTAAAGACTGGTAGGTGTCTGGACATATTTTTGCATGTAATATCATTCACTAGGGCGATGTCTATTTCTACATACCTCGCACCAGGGTAGAGTAACTTGCTTCAAAGGGATCAGAGCTCCAGAGGCCAGGTACTCATTAAATAGGGGACAGTTCTCCTTGTCATGGCCCTCTGACTTGCATATAATACACCAGATGTCTTCCCTTTTATCTTTTCCCTTATCTTTCTTCATATATTCGACCTGCAAAGATAATCTAGTTAGCTGGCTCAAAATATGACTCATACCTAAATTGGATTCTCCCATAGGGGTTGATTCTAGTTTCATGGTGATCTCCAATGCCTCAGCCTGTGAAGCAAACTTCTGCTACATAAGAGGAACTCTGATGTGTGGTAAGAGGGAAACAATGAACCATTCCTTGTTCTGCTCATCTAGAATATGAAAACACAAGTGGCCTGTTAAGGTTTTAAACCTCTGATCAAACTCCCAAATAGGTTCAGCTACTCTCTTCTTGATTGATTTTGGTTTTGTAATGCACTACGACTCTGACTTAGGTTTCTTGAATTCTGCACTCAACGCAGTCTTGATATCATTCAGTGGTTTAGGTTGTGCAACTCCTTTAACAAACTTAATGTACTAGCTCAATGCGCGGTCTCTCAAGGTAGTACTAAATTGAGCTCTCTTAACAACTTCATCACTGACTTGCTTGATAATCCATACAGTGTCGCATAAAAACTAGTGTTGATCAGGATCTTTAGATTCATCTCCTCTAAAGATAGGTAGCCTCATCTCATCTGCCATATATCTTCCTAGGTTTCTTGACTAACTATGTACTGAACTGTTGGTAACAGTGCTCTGAGTTCTCTGATAACTCTGACTACTCTAGTTACATAACGCTCCTAAAAAAACAGGAGGATTAATAGTACTTACTTCGATAGTCGACGCGGTTCCTGAAGCTTCTGATTCTTCCTGGCGAGGTTCTGCAATCTTCTCTTCCTCTGCCCCAACGGACCCTGAATGTTCCTCGTTCAATAACGCTTCTTTGTCTCCATTGTAGAACCATTCATCCTATGCCAATGGTTCGTAGCTCTACTCAAATAGGTTTACCAGAGGAACCTCTCTGAAGGTTCTCTAACTACGTGTGTGTCCAACCTCTATGTCGCTTTCATTGTCTGAGTTATTGAATATTATCTTTTCAATCCAACCAATTACTATATCTTCAAGATGTTCTTCTCATGCAATAACATCTTTATATTCAACTTCAAAAAGTGTAATTTTTTTCCTCTAGGTCCCTTAAAGAAATATCTCTCTGCTTGGATATATGACTCTACTTTGTCGATAGAAAACTCAGTAATGTAACCTCCAATGGTGTTATCAAACCAGTGATGTACTTCTCTTAACACGACGTTATCAACTCTCTTGAACTTATTGATCAACATCGACGTCCAAACCACAGGTGGTCTAGATCTGATTTCGAAATGGGTATCTAATAATCTGGCTAACCACTCGTATAGCTCCTTATGAACTCCTCCAAATAAAATCTCATGTATATCAGTAAATATATACCTTCCCAACCAATCCTCTATACTAAGACTAGGGTTCTTGTTCTGAACCTCGGCGAAGTCCCTTTCTTGTTCTTCTATCCACTTCTGAATCTCTGTCTTTGATGGAAACCACCTTGACATTCCCTCAAGAAGATCCATGTCCCAGAAATGGAACCATTTGTTAGCACAGGGGCATACCTAGGGTTCAACTCTTACAACACACCAAAAAACCCTAACTATTGGCCCCTTCAGCAACACCTACGAAGCAGATGCAGTCTCACCTGAAGTAGCAGTGGGGGGTTGTAGGACATGGGTGTCTACAACCAGGGGAAATGCAAATTGGATCCAAGGAAACAACACACAACAATCTAGTTATTATTTATTTCCCTTAAGCCTACTGTTGTTACACATCAAAATTACTCACTTCAATGATGACCTATTATTGTCATTACAAGTGTCACAAGTGTCGCATTTTGGCCGCAAGTGTTGCAAACATCATACTATCATATTTCCTATGTCATGTCTCGAATGACATCACAAGGGACACTTGAAGACATCCTCAGAGACTGGTTAAAGAAGGAGAAATCATTTGACAAAGAGTACAAATCCTTTGCCTTGAGAAAGACCACTTAAAAATAAATTTTGAAGGGAAACACTCCCCTATCCACTAGCAGGGAGTGCTAGCGCTCCTTTTCCTTCTTTGGGGAAGTGTTGTAGCACTCTGTGCACCATTCTCAGGGAGCGCTGGGCATTTTTGAGGAAATCTTAGGCAACACTCCCCTACCCACTAGAAGGGAGGGCTAGCACTCCCTGCCCTCCTTTGGGGGAGCATTGTAGCATTCTGTGCACCATTCTGGGGGAGTGTTATATTGTTGAGAAAATCAGGGGAAGCTCCCCCTTATCTCTGAAATCATCTAGGTTCAAATCTGAGGTCAAGGCTGGATCTTAGGGAGGATCCAAAAATTGATGGAGAAAGATCCTCAACCTATCCCAATAATATCTAAGGTGGTCAGGCCTCTCCAAGCTTATATAAAGAAGCCTCCTCATGATGAAGAGTTTGAGAGATACCTAACTTATGATCTCATAAGGAAGGAGACATTGAAGGCATCAAACTTATGATCTCATAAGGGAAATAATCAGTGAAGCATAGTCATTTTGTTTGTGGATTATTTGAGAAAGGGGTTGGACAAGGAGAGATGGAAGAGGTTGTTGCAGCTTCATCAAAGGCCTGTAAGTATCTCTATTGAGTTATTATTAATACATGTTCTTGGTATGTTTCCTTCAAGATCATGTATACCTACATGAACTTGTCTTTAATGGATAGATCTAGTTTCAAACTAATCATAGTAGAATAGGAAGCATGCTTTGTCTTGATTGGATTGATGGACTTGTTGAAGAGCTTGGGGATCAGAGCTCAACTTGGACTAGGTGAGGAAAAACATCGTAAAATGGTACATATTCTTCCTCTTCTCTATAGATTAGCTTAGATAGGTTTAAAGGGATGTCAGTGACCAAATTTAGCACCTTTCTGTCTTGATCTTAGAGGTCTAGGATCTAAGAGGGAATCCACCTGTCCGCAATGGGATTTTCCTGTAACAGAAATTGGTGACTCCACTAGGGATCGACATCAATTTGTCTTTCCTTGGTATTTTCCTGCCATTTTCCAACCTTTCATATCACTTTTACTATTTTTTCATCATCCATTAGCCTTCTCCTACATTCACTAGCAATTTCACCAATTTTTATGCATTCTGGGTGAGTTTTTTGCATTTTTTGGTTCTTTTCTAAGATTCTGGGAGGACTAGTGCCCCCCCCCCC
>JASDQU010738931.1:88838-103963 GCA_032191745.1 Picea mariana
ACAGATTTTGATCTCTCATGTCTTCTTATCCAGGACCACCATAGGGTTGATCCATTCCAATTCTTCAACAGGTTCTATGATTCCTGCTTCCATCATTCTATCTAATTCAATATTGACTTTTTTCTTATATTTGGGATTCAATCTGTAGGGTCTCTGCTTGACTAGCCTTGCATCAAGTTTCAAGGGGATCTTAAATTATCCCATGGGCCCTTTAATTCCCTTCATGTCTGTGAACTTGGTTGGAAACAAGTCTTGATATTCATGCAGTAATTTTGTGATCTTGTCAACAGTGGCATCATCCCAATAATATTCAACGTTTGCAAGATTAGGTGCTTTCTCTGTCCCAATATTTACTTTCTTGACTTTTATTGGTTGTCCAATGAAAGGTAGTTCGACTCCTGGTCCTTCTATGTATCTCTATCCTTCAGTTTTTGCGATGTTCACACTCCTAGTATCATCATCTTCATCAACATTGATATTGTAAAAAACTTGCAATTTCTGAAGAGGTGCAGTCCATTCATCCTCTTCTTTCTCAACAGGGAGGTTAGGTGCCTCCTCAATAACTTTTTGTCTTACAAATTGCAAATCCAAATCTACTGTGGGGTACTGACTTTCAAATAAAAATGTAGCTACAAAGTTCTGAGTCATATCGTACCAATCTGAAGTGATGAGGCACAATTCTGCTTGAAGATACCAATTGATAGGTGTTGTGTCCAAAGTGTTAATGAATTTATGCACCCACTGCTCCTGAGGAATGTTGCTCCAGGCCTCCTCACAATTTCGCACATGGTCCTTTAGACAGCTTTGACCTGTGTATCGAACTTCGCACCTGTAGACTTGGTCCGAAAAGTGCATTGTCATCAAAGTGTGACATTGCACCCAGTTTGCGATGTTCTTCTTGTGTGTTCCCCACCATCTCGTTGACATTGCTTTAAAGGCTTCATCTAGTGCCAAAAATCTATGTTGTACTGGTACAATTTCTTCAAATTCCAAAAAGAAATTTTCTAAATGATTTAAACCATCAAATGTGGGCAAATTCCTTACTTCTGTGCCAATCCAGCGAACTTCCCTAGTCAATCTAGAACACCTCCACACAGAAAATTCATAAATTTTGTTCTTCCATTTCTCTAGTGCTTATTCTAAATCTGATGAGCATCCACTTTCACTTCTCTATCTTAAATTTCCATCTGTTGTAGGATTAATGTAATCCGGTTGCCTTGTTGTCAACTTATATATGTTTTCGAGTTCATAAGCATGGTCTTCTTCTCTGATGGTTTTTGTATATCTGCAACCTTCATCAAGTTCAATAAGTGCAATGACCCTAAGGCCATCACCTTAAAATGTCATTCTTCTTTTCTTTAAGTCAATCACAGTGGAATTGTTGAAGGCCCAATCAATCCTAACAGCGCAGGATAAGGACGGCTATCGTCAACTATCTCAATCCGTTCAAAATATGGAAATGTTCTCACCCTGTCGATGTCCACAGGGACATTATCTAGTCTTGCAAATGGGCTTACTTCCTATTGATTAGCGATCCTGAGCGTGACAGGGGAGTAAAAAAACTTAGGTTTCCCCATCAGTGCCCAAGTTTGCTTCGTCATAACATTGACTTTTGACCCTAAGTCGAGGACCACATAATCTATGTCATAGTCACCAATCTGAGCATTAAGGTGTAGTTCCTTATTTGTCCTTTTGCTCCTTGATACTTGATTCACAACCCTACTCAGTATAGGGTCTATTCTCCCAATCTCATACTGTCTGATCAAGTGTTGTAGTTCTTGCACAACTTTCTCATCCTTAATCAAATTAATGCAAGTATATAAGAAATCCATATGTTTACTTACCTCTTTTCCTTCTCTGGGCGAGGGAGAATGATCGAATGCTAGAGGAATTCCACATTCTCTCACTTCTGGTTGTGTCTTTGATGAAGAATCTTGATCTCTTCCAAATTCTCTTCTTGCCTCTTCAAACATCTATTTTTCTTTCCTTAGATCAAACAATTGTTTCTTCTCTGCAACTCTTCTTACCCTTGATCCCTCTGTATTCTTTTCTGGGGTCACCATGTATTCTCCTGTAACAAATCCACCTCTAGTGATAAAAACAACTCTGGGATCCTCCCCATGAGGTTATGCTGAGATTAGTTATACTTGTTGGTTTCCTCCTCGTCTCTCCTGAAGTTTGGCTAACAACACAGGACAATCTTCAATGACATGTTCAAATGAATTGCAATAGCTACAAGTGGTACAAGGGTTATGAAAGTCCCTTGCCGAGTGTCCTGGATGTACGTAGTTATAACAAATGATCTGACCTCGACCTCGACCCATGCCTCCTCCTCCTCCTCTTCCTCTAAATCCACCACAAGGGTTGGAGTTTCCTATTCATGGGGAATTAAACTGTGTAGTGTTTCCCTTCTGCTGTACTTCTCCTTGAATTCTATATGTATCTCTTGACCTTTCATTCAAGAGGTCGTAATCCCTACAGTCCTTCTCATCATGCCCCACAAATTTACAGAATGTGTAGTAAAGACTGGTAGGTGTCTGGACATATTTTTGCATGTAATATCATTCACTGGGGCGATGTCTATTTCTACATACCTTGCACCAGGGTAGAGTAACTTGCTTCAAAGGGATCAAAGCTCCAGAGGCCAGGTACTCATTAAATAGGGGACAGTGCTCCTTGTCATTGCCCTCTGACTTGCATATAATACACCAGATGTCTTCTCTTTTATCTTTTCCCTTATCTTTCTTCATATATTCGACCTGCAAAGATAAGATAGTTAGCTGGCTCAAAATATGACTCATACCTAAGTTGGATTCTCCCATAGGGGTTGATTCTAGTTTCATGGCGATCTCCAACGTCTCAGCCTGTGAAGCAACCTTCTACTGCATAAGAGGAACTATGATGTGTGGTAAGAGGGAAGCAATGAACCATTCCTTGTTCTGCTCATCTGGAATATGAAAACGCAAGTGGCCTATCAAGGTTGTAAACCTTTGATCAAACTCCCAAATAGGTTCAGCTACTCTCTTCTTGATTGATTTTAGTTTTGTAATGCACTACGACTCTGAATTAGGTTTCTTGAATTCTGCACTCAACGCAGTCTTGATATCATTCAGTGGTTTAGTTTGTGCTACTCCTTTAGCAAACTTAATGTACTAGCTCAATGCGTGGTCTCTCAAGGTAGTACTAAATTGAGCTCTCTTAACAACTTCATCACTGACTTGCTTGATAATCCATACAGTGTCGCATAAAAACCAGTGTTGATCAGGATCTTTAGATCCATCTCCTCTAAAGATAGGTAGCCTCATCTCATCTGCCATATATCCTCCTAGGTTTCTTGACTGACTATGTACTGAACTATTGGTAACAGTGCTCTGAGTTCTCTGATAACTCTGACTACTCTGGTTACTTAACACTGCTAAAACAACAGAAGGATTAATAGTACTTACTTCGATAGTCGACGCAGTTCCTGAAGTTTCTAATTCTTCCTGGAGAGGTTCTGCAATCTTCTCTTCCTCCGCCCCAACGGACCCTGAATGTTCCTCATTCAATAACTCTTCTTTGTCTCCATTGTAGAACCCTTCGTCCTTTGCCAATGGTTCGTGGCTCTACTCAAACAGGTTTACCAGAGGAACCTCTCTAAAGGTTCTCCGACTACATGTGTGTCCAACCTCTGTGTCGCTTTCATTGTCTGAGTTATTGAACATTAGCTTTTCAATCCAACCAATTATTGTATCTTCAAGATGTTCTTCTCATGTAATAACATCTTTATCTTCAACTTCAAAAAGTGTAAATTTTTTCCTCTAGGTCCCTTAAAGAAATATCTCTTTGCTTGGATATATGAATCTACTTTGTCGATAGAAAACTCAGTAATGTACCCTCCAATGGTGTTATCAAACCAGTGATGTACTTCTCTTAACACGACATTATCAACTCTCTTGAATTTATTGATCAGCATCGACGTCCAAACCATAGGTGGTCTAGATCTGATTTTGAAATGGGTATCTGATAATCTGGATAACCACTCGTATAGCTCCTTATGAACTCCTCCAAATACAATCTCATGTATATCAGTAAATATATACCTTCCCAACCAATCCTCTGTACTAAGACTAGGGTTCTTGTTCTGAGCTTCGGCGAAGTCCCTTTCTTGTTCTTCTATCCACTTCTGAATCTCTGTCTTTGATGGAAACCACCTTGACATTCCCTCAAGAATATCCATGTCCCAGAAACGGAACCATTTGTTGGCACAGGGGCAGACCTAGGGTTCAACTCTTACAACACACCAAAAAACCCTAACTGTTGGCCCCTTCGGAAACACCTACGAAGCAGATGCAGTCTCACCTGAAGTAGCAGTGGGGGGTTGCAGGACATGGGTGTCTACAACCAGGGGAAATGAAAATTGGATCCGAGGAAACAACACACAACAATCTAGTTATTATTTATCTCCCTTAAGACTACTATTGTTACACATCAAAATTACTCACTTCAATGATGACCTATTATCATCATTACAAGTGTCACAAGTGTCGCATTTTGGCCGCAAGTGTCGCAAACATCATACTATCATATTTCCTATTTCATGTCTCGAATGACATCATAAGGGACACTTGAAGACATCCTCAGAGACTGGTTAAAGAAGGAGAAATCATTTGACAAAGAGTACAAAGACTTTGCCTTGAGAAATACCCCTTAAAAATCAATTTTGAAGGGAAACACTCCCCTACCCACTAGCAGGGAGTGCTAGCGCTCCTTTCCCTTCTTTGGGGAAGCATTGTAGCGCTATGTGCACCATTCTCGGGGAGCGCTGGGCATTTTTGAGGAAATCTTAGGCAGTGCTCCCCTACCCACTAGAAGGGAGGGCTAGCACTCCCTTCCCTCCTTTGGGGGAGCATTGTAGCATTCTGTGCACCATTCTGGGGGAGTGTTATGTTGTTGAGAAAATCAGGGGAAGCTCCCCCTTATCTCTGAAATCAGTTAGGTTTGAATCTGAGGTAAAGGTTGGATCTTAGGGAGGATCCACAATTGATGGAGAAAGATCCTCAACCTATCCCAATAATATCTAAGGTGGTCAGGCCTCTCCAAGCTTATATAAAGAAGCCTCCTCATGATGAAGAGTTTGAGAGATACCTAACTTATGATCTCATAAGGAAGGAGACATTGAAGGAATCAAACTTATGATCTCATAAGGGAAATAATTAGTGAAGCATAGTCATTTTGTTTGTGGATCATTTGAGAAAGGGGTTGGACAAGGAGAGATGGAAGAGGTTGTTGCAGCTTCATCAAAGGCCTGTAAGTATCTCTATTGAGTTATTATTAATACATGTTCTTGGCCTGTTTCCTTCAAGATCATGTATACCTACATGAACTTGTCTTTAATCGATAGATCTAGTTTCAAACTAATCATAGTAGAATAGGAAGCATGCTTTGTCTTTGATTGGATTGATGGACTTGTTGAAGAGCTTGGGGATCAGAGCTCAACTTGGACTAGGTGAGGAAAAACATCATAAAATGGTACATATTCTTCCTCTTCTCTATCGATTAGCTTAGCTAGGTTTAAAGGGATGTCAGTGACCAAAGTTAGCACCTTTCTGTCTTGATCTTAGAGGTCTAGGATCTAAGAGGGAATCCACCTGTCCGCAATGGGAATTTCTTGTAACAGAAATTGGCGAATCCACTGGGGATCGACATCAATTTATCTTTCCTTGGTATTTATCTACCATTTTCCAACCTTTCATATCACTTTTACTATTTTTTCATCATCCATTAGCCTTCTCCTACATTCACTAGCAATTTCACCAATTTTTATGCATTCTGGGTGAGTTTTTTGCATTTTTTGGTTCTTTTCTAGAATTCTAGGAGGACTAGTGCCCCCCCGCCCCCCCCAGGCCATACCAGAGCGTTGATATATGGATAGCGCTCCCCTACAGTGTTTTAGGGAGAATGGCAACGCTCTATACCCTTGATATAGGGAGCGCTAGTCTCTTTTTTGGGAGTTTTTTCGTTCTTTTGCTCAGTCTTTTGCAACCTATTTTGCAGAGGTCTTTACCCATAGTCTGTGGTTGGTTTCTAAAGTTGTTTGGATTTGTTTTTAATGCTTATCTCTCTCTATTTTATTTATTGTAGCTTGAAACCTTTTTTAGAAATGTGAAATTGCCTCTTCTAGTTACTTGTCTTGTTGGGACAGTTTTGAGTGATTCCTCTTTCTCCTTGTCTTTTCTTGGATTATTCTCTTCATTTTCTTGTGTTCCTTAAATGATTGATTGGTTGTAGAATCCTTGATTGTATTCTTGTCAGAACAAGTTTCTACTTGTTTTCTTTCATACCTCACTGCCTTGAGTGCATGCTTTGTTTGTAACCCTTTTGCTTCATGTCTTTTGCATCTGCATAGGACTCTTTCTCCTAATTGAAAGTAGTAGAGCATAAAAGGATTTGTATTTAATTTATTTATACATTAGAATCAAACAAATAATATAGATGCATTCTTTCTTTTGGGTAGTGAAATTAGTTTGCATTCGAAGTAGCGAAATTTAATGGTTTTTGGCATTTTTTAGTTTTAAAATCTTAAATTTTTTCCCCCTCGTGGCCAAGGGCCAAGAATCATGTATTGGTGTACAGTCTCTTTGACTCATTTCTTGAATATCTTGACATTGTTGAGTTTAATAAAAAAATTGGGACGTTATGCATTTGGGAATGATAAAAGGTTTTCTCCTTCCCGTAATATGGCTTTGATCAAAGTCAAATGTTTGTATTCTCATCTCTTTTCATAACTTTCGAGTCGGTCAAAACACCATATTGTCCACAACATATTCCTTTTGAGTAAACAAAAACCACTAAAATCAATGCTAAACTAAAATTTATCAGACATTTTTTACATTTTTTGGTAGCAAACCTACATTAGCTTAAGGTGTAGGGCTTTGGAATAGGTGTGAAAGATAACTTTCCAAAGCTGTCAAACAAACTTAGCATATTACGATAGGGAGAGATAATCCAATGTTTGTATAAGCTTACTAGGATCCCCCTCTCACACAGGGGTTACATACGAGGTCGCGTTCGGGAGATTTACGGAGATTATCCCTCCATGGTTCAACCATTCGTAGTAGTCAGATCGTATATTGGGGGTTCTTCTTGAGGTTCAACTGTCTTCATTTGGTCTCGGTGCTTCGTGAACTATGAATCCATTCAGGGTCCTCTGGAGTTCTACTAGTCCACTTGTCCTCAATTCTCTTGAAGGATTTTAGACTTGTTATCCTGCCGATACGTTCGAACTTGACTTTTGAATGTACTCGCCCAGGGGTTGACTGCAAGTTGGTGACCTTAGTAGCCATAATATTCAAGGTATTACACAAGGTGATGGTGAAGGGAAGTCTTCATTGTACCTGGAACAAATGTTGGTCAAACTCACTTGGGCTCCTTGAAGGGTAAATCCACGTTTATTGTGTGGAAGCTTGCACCAAGGCATAAGTCCGTTAAGTAGGTCGCCAACGTGTGTTGTTTGTTTTACTTAGTGGACCTTGGGTCGAGTCAGTGTTAATGGAATCAACTCCTGGGAGTACCAATGGAGGAACCCCTTGTTCCGAGGAACCTTTCACCTTTCCTTCTTTTGGAAACATTGGTCCTCCCTACATTGCCACACTGAGTCTTCCGGGACTCACCATCGGATTACCGGTTTGGTTGTTCCCCACTCTGGTGATCTCGGATCTTCCCAGTGCTTCAGCTACACCTAATGCTTCAGATGTAAGTACACCACCCACACATCAACCTCATGTCGAATTTTCTCCTTCTTCACCCATTAAGTCTCCTTACCTTTCTCCTTCCTCACCTAGTGAAATCTCTAAAGCAAGTAGCTAGGTTGATAAGAAGAAGAAGAAATGGAAAGAGAAGAAGAAGAATAACCTGAAAAGGGCCAAGCCTCCAACCATATCATATGTTGGATCCAAGAAACCAGCTACTATTAATCGTACTGGGAGTGTTGATGAGGTCGACAAGATTAAAATGAGGAATCAGAAACCCAAATTCCCTTGCAGTATTTGTAAGGGTGACCACTTTATGAGGGATTTCCCTAGTCTTCCCAAGGTCTTAGAAATGTGGTCCTCCACATCATCAGCCTCTGCTAGACATGCTGGTGAAACCCCGTCAATTAGCGATGTTAAGTTTGGGAATAAGAAGACAACTGTCAAATTTCCTTGTATGTTATGCAAAGGTGATCATTATTCTCATCTTTGTCCTTGTATGGAAAAGGCTTCTTCTCTTTTGGAAAAGCTTCAACTTCCAACTGGTTATTGTAAGATTTCCCCCAACCCATCATTAGTTGATGGAATGGTCAATCTGGTTCCATCCTCAGTTAGTCTGGTTGATCAAGTGGTCAATCTAGTTTCATCCTCGGTTGAACCACTAACCAAAGTAGTTGATCCATTTTTGTCATCCATCAACCCCACTTTTCATCTGAAAAGTGAAACCCAAGTGATTGATCCAATCCCATCATTGGTCATTCTCACCCTTCATCTGAAGAGTGTCAACGTGGTCAATCCCACTCCTCCTCTGACGAGTGCCAAAGTGGTTGCTCTGATCCCTTCATCAGTCAGTCTGGTTGATCATGTCATCGATCTGGTCATGTCCTTAGTTGAAACAGTTGACAAAGTGGTCGATCCAATCCCATCTTCGGTTGATCCCGCTCTCTTGTTAGAGAGTGGAACCCAAGGGGTCGATCCGTTTTCACTTGTTGAACCCATTCTCCCCTTGGAGAGTGAAACCCAAGTGGTCGATTTGATTCCATTATCGATTGATCCTACTCTCCCTCTAGAGAGTAAACCTGATAATTCCCATGTTTTTCTCATTGATAGAGAATCTACTATGCTGGGGGGCATTCCTCCTTCTCCCGCGAAACCCACTCTAAGTAATGAGGCCATCCTTTTTTATTAGGGTGTGCTAGCTAGACCTCGTCTTCCCTCTCACATTCCTTTCAAGATTACAGTACAAGTTTGTGGTCGGGACGTTCCTCATGCGCTGATAGATGAAGGCTCATCTGTTAGTGTTTTGTCCTCTATTGCTTGGCAAGCTTTCGGTTATCCTCAGCTTGTGCCAGTTACCCAGACTCTGTTCGCTTTTAACAAAAGAACCAGTCACCCTTTAGGAGTCCTTCCTCAATTTCCTGTAACTTTTGGAGGGAAAACTGTCTTCATTGATGTTATGGTAGTCCAAGACCCCTTGGATTTATATTTACTCCTTAGGCGATATTATGTCTATGCCATGAAAGATATTGTGTCCACTTTTTTCCATATGATATATTTCTCTCATGATGGAAGAATTGTGGCTATTGATCAACTTTCATGCATTGGTCTTGACTTGATTACCAACCCAATGAGATCCTTAAACAGTTCTTATATGCAAATGGTATCGCCCCCGCCACAGATCAATTATGTGGTGTTATCTCCCATGCCTTCAGCTGTCGATGAAGATGAGCCTCTCACTCTAAGCTCAGCTTTTTGTGACTTATATCCGGTAGTTGACATGGTGATCTCTTCAATAGGGCTAGTAGTGAATGATATCCTTACCCTTGTCGAGGCCATCGACATGTATTCCTTCCAAAGCGTTTTTCTTCCATCTAACGAAGATCTCCTGGAAGCCATGGTTGACGTTTATCCCTTGATGTGTATTCCTTCCAGAGCTTTGTCCTCTTGGAAGCCATGATCAAGGAGAGGTCTAGGAGCATAGTTTTCCTCTCTGTGGCAAGCTCATTAAAAAATTAAACAAAGGTCATGAGCATAGTTTTTCCTCTTTGTAGCAAGCTCGTTAAAAAATGAAACAAAAATTTGGGGATTCAACCCGGAGCCCTGAGCATAGTTATTTTCCTGTGTCAAGTTCGTTAAAAAATGAAATAGTCACCCCTCATACCAAGTCGAGTCTTTCATTATGTCTCATATTTGAACCTTCATTTCATCCACCCTTATCCTTTTTCTCCATCTAGTACAAAAATTGGTGACAACCTCAAAGTCGATGAATGAATTGAAGCTTGGGGGGCATGTATCCAACCTTTGATTATCCTTCTAGAGTTATGCCTCTAGATTTTAAAGTTGGGGGCAGAGTACCAACCATCCATGGGTATCTCGTATCCCTACCTTTGGAAATTACGTTGGGAATTTACAAGAATAGTTTAATTTTGTTTCAAGCTTGTTTAAAAATGAAACCAATACCGAGATTAGTCTTTGTTCTTTCTCGTGATCGTAAATACATGAGAATGCAACCGAGTATAATTTTATCACTTTTTCGGACTCGTAAAGGTTATACGAAAAAAGGAACCCCCTGGAGTCGTCTTTAATCTCTTTTCAGACTCTCTAAACATAAAAAGATTGTCGAGTGATCTTGCTTCTTTTCCCACTCATTAAAAGGTTTGAAAGGGCGTCTTTCGAGTGATAATTTATCTATTTTTCGGCCTCGCGATACTAACATTACAAAAGAGGAAAACCTTGGAGTCATCTTTAAGTTATTTTTAGACTCTCTAAACATGAAAAATCACTGAGTTTACCTTCTCTGGACTCGTAAAAAAAATATACATTGAAGGGCCCATACGGGACCGAACCCTTACTTCTTCCAGTTCGTTAAACAAAGGAAGAGGGATTTACCGAAGGTGAGTTATATTGAGCATGTGTTATACATAGAGGCCCTCCTTTGACGAGTTTGTTCCTGTCAACTTCATCACATTATCTGGGAATTAGACTTAGAAACCAGTTAGTACCTTGGGCCCTGCATGCCTCAATGGCAGGCCTCCTCGCTTCCGACAGTCGGTTTACATTATTGACCTCTAATCAAATGATTCCATGGATGTTTGACTTCAGCTCATCTATTCACATTCTCTATAATGTACTAGGGTACCTTGGGAATCATTAACATCAATGGTGATTTCCCTCACACTTTTTGATGGTTTGCCTCATTGACTAATAATCAAGTGGTTTCTGCCATGTTCGACATCAGGACATCTATTCACATGGTTAGATTCGTACTACATAGGGATCGGTAAGAATACATTGGGTTGATAAATCACTCTGATATGTACTTTACCCAAGTTGCAATGAAGCTTCTCTTGAATATTGACACATATATTGTCACATAGATCCACTTTGTATTGGTCTGTGGCTATGTCTTGTCATCTCATATATCCATTGTGTATTTTTTGTGGCTACGATCAGTTCATGTCATGGGATTATAGATGCACATTGTATCTTTGGTGGCTATAAATTTTTGTTAATACAATTATAGATCCGCAGTGTACATTATGACAGCCACACCTTGCAAGTCCTTATCACCCATGCATAGGTATGCCTTCTTTGGGTTTGAAACATATCATAATATTTGTTTGATTGTTGTGTGCAGCTTCTACCAGGTTCTCTGAGTCCATACCCTTGCTCGAAAAAGTCTACAAAGTATTTAAGTCATCAGTTTTCGTCTTCTAACTTCGCACTTTGGGGGGAAATCTGTTACACAACAAAATTACTCAGGTCAATGATGACCTATTGTCGTCATTACAAGTGTTGCAAGTGTCGCATTTTGTCCGCAAGTGTCGCAAGTGTTGCAAACATCATACTGTCATCTTGCCTATGTCGTGTCTCGAACGACATCACAAGGAACACTTGAAGACATCCTCGTAGACTGGTTAAAGAAGGATAAATCATTTGACAAAGAGTACAAAGCCTTTGCCTTGATAAAGACCACTTAAAAATAAATTTTGAAGGGAAACGCTCCCCTACCCACTAGCAAGGAGTGCTAGCGCTCCTTGCCCTCCTTTGGGGGAGCGTTGTAGTGCTCTGTGCACCATTCTCAAGGAGCATTGAGATTGTTTGAGGAAATATTGGGAATCACTCCCCTACCCACTAGAAGGGAGTGCTAGCACTCCCTGCCCTACTTTGGGGGAGCAATGTAGTGCTTTGTGAACCATTCTGGGGGAGTGTTATGTTGTTGAGAAAATCAGGGGAAGCTCCCCCTTATCTCTGAAATCAGTTGGATTCAAATAAGAGGTCAAGGATGGATCTTAGGAAGGATCCACAACTGATGGAGAAAGATCCTCAACCTATCCCAAGAATCTCTAAGGTGGTTAGGCCTCTCCAAGCTTATATAAGGAGTCCTTATCATGGTGAAGGAGATGAAGAGATTGAGAGATACCTAACTTATGATCTCATAAGGAGAGAGACATTGAAGGCATCAAACTTATGATCTCATAAGGGAGACAATCAATGAAACATAGTCATTTTTTTTATGCATCATTTTAGCAAGGGGTTGGACAAGGAGAGTTGGATGAGGCTTCTACATCTACATCTACATTTGTAAGCACCTTATTTTGTTCTCATTAATACATGTGCTTGGCCTTTGGGGGAGCGTTGTAGCGCTCTGTGAACCATTCTAGGGGAGCTTTGGGATTTTTTTAGGAAATCTTGGGAGCTCTCCCCTACCCACTAGAAGGGAGCACTTGCGCTCCCTTCACTCCTTTGGGGGAGCATTGTAGCGCTCTGTGCACCATTATGGGGGAGTGTTATGTTGTTGAGAAAATCAGGGGAAGATCCCCCTTATCTCTGAAATCAATTGGATTTGAATCTGAGGTCAAGGCTGGATATTAGGGAGGATCCACAACTGATGGAGAAATATCTTCAACCTATCCCAAGAATATCTAAGGTGGTTAGGCCTCTCCAAGATTATATAAAGAGGCCTCCTCATGATGAAGAGATTGAGAGATACCTAACTTATGATATCATAAGGAAGGAGACATTGAAGGCATCAAACTTATGATCTCATAAGGGAGATAATCAGTGAAGCATAGTAATTTTGTTTCTGTATCATTTGAGCAAGCGGTTGGACAAGGAGAGATGGAAGAGGTTGTTGCAGCTTCATCAAAGGTCTATAAGTATCTCTATTGAGTTCTCACTAATACATGTGCTTGGCTTGTTTCCTTCAAGATTGTGTATACCTACATGAACTTGTCTTTAATGGATAGATCTAGTTTCAAACTAATCATAGTAGAATAGGAAGCATGATTTGTCTTTGATTGGATTGCAGGACTTGTTGAAGAGCTTGGGGATCAGAGCTCAACTTGGACTGGGTGAGGACAAACATCATAAAAAGGTACATCTTCTTCCTCTTCTCTATAGATTAGGTTGGCTAGGTTTAAAGGGATTTCAGTGACCAAAGTTATCACCTGTATGTCTTGATCTTAGAGGACTAGGATCTAAGATGGAATCCACCTGTCCATAGGGGGGTTTTCCTGTAAAAACTGTGCAAGTTATATCTCATATATAACACAATGATGCAATAATAGTATAACATAAAGAAAAAGAACACAACATCAATCACACAGAACAACAAGATATACATGGTTCACCCTCTCCCTAGGGATACATCCATAGAACTATGTTTCTTAATATATTAAATGGAAACACATAGTTCTATTTGCGCACTTATCTTACAAATCTCTCTCTCTCTTCTTCTCCCTCCTCCCTGTGCACCCAGCTGCAGGGTTGATCTTCACACCCAGCTGAAGATCTTACATGACAGATTCAATACACTTCTCTCGCTCAACAACAACAATAATCAACACCCATTAACAATAATCACATAAGTGAACCCATCCCAGGTCCTCTAGACCTTTATTTATACATTACATGGCAAAAGTCTAGGTGTTGAAACCCTATATCCAAACCCTAGGTATAAAACCTTAGGTCCAAAACCCTAGGTCAACTTGACCCATGCTTTCAGGGCTTTGCCAACCTATCTTTCCTTCTTTCGTGCGAGGTGCTCGAAAGCACTCGTTGATGTATTTTTCCGCTTGCTGAGTTGTCCAGGATCCATATTCCTTGTTGATCTCTCTTCCTCAATATTCTCATTCAATGACTTGTTTTCCCTTACTTTTATCCTTCTTTTCTTCTTCCTTGACCACTTCAACCCATTCTTAGTCAATGTGCCTTCCGTGCAGTTTGTACTTCATCTTTTCTCTTCCTTTTTCTTCGCTTTCTTCCTCAATCCATAACCAAGGGCCAACACATGGCAAGGCAAGGAAAGTCATGGGAAGGCAAGGTAAGGCAAGGCATGACAAGGAAAGTCAAGGCAAGGAAAGGCAAGTGAAGGCATGAAAAGATAAGGAAAGGCATGGCATGGAATGTGAAGGAAATTTAAGGAAAGTGCAGGAAAGGAAAGGAAAGGAAAGGCATTTCATGGGAAGGCATGGCAAGGTAAGGCATCTGAAGCCAAGGTAAGGTAAGGCAAGGCATGGGAAGCCAAGGCATGGGAAGGAAAGGCATGACAAGGAAATGCAAGGCAAGTCAAGTGAAGGCATGTAAAGGAAAGGTAAGGTGTGGCAAGGAAAGGCATGACATGACAAGTGAAGGAAAGAGAAGGAAATTGAAGGCAAGACAAGGCAAGGAAAGGCAAGGCATTGCAAGGCATGGAAAGGAAAGGCATGGGAAGGAAAGAAAAGGAAAGGTAAGGAATGGGAAGGAAAAAAATGGCAAGGAAAGGAAAGGAAAGTGAAGGCACGGAAACGGAAGGAAAGGCATGGGAAGGCAGGGTATTGCAAGGAAAGGAAAAGCAAGTGAAGGCATGGAAATGAAAGGCAAGGCATGGCATGGAAAGGAAATGCATGGCATGGCAAGGCAAGGCATGGCATGGCAAGTGAAGGAAAGTGAAGGCAAGTCAAGGCAAGGAAAGGCATGGCATGGGAAGGCATGGCAACGCAAGGCATGGGAAGGCATGGGAAGGAAAGGCATGGAAGGAAAGGAAATGCAAGCTTAAAATAGGGTTTATAAAACAAATGCATGTTGAAATGAAAGATGACACATGAAAACCCTACAATATTCAAGACATGATAGCCCTAAAGAGCTGAAAATTATGACATAAATGTAATAAAAGGTGCCAAGGTGTATTCCTAGGGTTTAATTGGGAGGCATGGAAATGGCATGGCATTGTTTCTTTTTTTATTACTATTGTTTCATTGCAATGTTTCTTTTTTTGTTATTATTTGTTATGCTTCTTTTTTTGTTATTTTTTGTTATATTAATTTTTTTGTTATTTTTTATTTATTTTTATTTTTTTATTCTTGTTATTCCTGTTTCATGGAAAGGCAAGGCAAGGCATGAGAAGGAAAGGAA
>JASDQU010738931.1:109572-123605 GCA_032191745.1 Picea mariana
GCTCCTAGAGCACGTGTGCACTCCTAGAACTTGTGCATGCTCCTAGAACGTGTGCATGCTCCTAAAACATGTGTGTGCTCTTTTGAATTCAAATTTTTTGGGCGGGATTAACAAGGTGTATGGTGAATTGGTTGGCTCAGATTTAGGTTCAAAATGAAAAACCTAGTGGTTCGATCTGCAAATTGATAAAAAAAACTCCATTTTTGTAAATAACCCTCTATATCTTTGTCTTTTATGTTATTTTTCTACATGATAAACAACTCAGTTGTTGACGAAACTATAGACATAGATTGAGCCAGCTATGTAGATTTCAATTATATAATTGTTTTTCAAATAAATATTGTTTGTTATTTTTAATCTATTTTTGTCTTCACCTATATCAAAATCCTAGAATACATGCCTCTCTTATTTCTATGATAACTTTTTCTCGGCTTAACCATTTCTCAAATGAGTTATATGAGGCACTAGAGGAGACCGATACCTATGATATATAAAAAAAAATGTTTTGATCATGTTAATACCCTCTTAGCCTGCACGAACAAAAGACATTGTAATTTCAAGCATATGTTGACTTTGATAATTTAAAAAAAATATTAAATTAATATTAAAAATTTCTAAAAAATATACAACATAAGAAAAACGGGTTCACTACAAGTATACAAGTTTTTGGAATGAAATTCCATGTTAATATACTCAACACCTGCACGAACAAAAACATATACCTTATATTTTGTTGGAAAATTAAGATACCACTGTTAGAAAAAATCATTTGACCTAGTTATTCACAATGTATATGAATAAAAGTTGTATATTTGGAAATCTAATTCAATTTACTACATTTCATCTTCTTACACCATATTCAAATTCATTGTAAAAGTACCTTGAATAATCCCTCCAAGTTAACAAATTATTTTTTTTCTAGGTTTGCATTGCCATTAATGCGTCATGAGAGACCATCATTAGCTTGCACTCACGCCAAAATTTAAGGAGAAAATGTTTTCTAAAAAAGAGTCACAGGAAAAAATAAAATTAAGGTATTATAAGGAGGTAATCAACCCTAATCTAGAAGATGAAAATTATCTCTATGTTTTGAAAAGTGTAAAGAAAAAAATAAGCATTGCTAAGATAAGAAAAAATTCTCATGAACTCCATAGTGAAACTGGGCATTGATCAATTCCTAAAACGCTACAGGATGAAAGAGTGTGTCATATTTGGGACACTAAGAGGGTTGAAGATGAAAAGAAATTTATCTTAGATTGTCCAGCCTATACCCAGATCATATCTCAATTTCAAAATATTTGTCACACTGCCAACCTTCCTAACATTTTAACTCAACAAAACTATGGTGATCTTGGAAAGCTTATCTTGATGCTTTTCGAGCACAGAAACAAAATTCTAAAGAATTGCAAGTAATCTCTTACCCTCTTAAGATTAGAAAGACCAATTTGTCTCAATGGACGTTAATCGTCATCATCAACATCATTTTAAATTAAAATTTTGTATATCATCTATAATATTAAAAAAAAAAATTACAAATTTATCCAGTTGCTAATATTTTTTTTAAGGTATCGTTATCACACTAACTTCATACTCTAGTATCCAAATATTCAAACCATGAGCTTAATACATACTTAAAAATTAAACTTTTTATAGGTTTTCACAACTACCATAAGGTAATCAATTGAAATAATTTTTTTTTAAACATTACTTATGCAAAATCAATTTTTAGTATTTTGATTATTAACATATTTTATTTTATTTTTTTATTAATAATTTTAATTAATTATATTTATAATTTTATATTTATGAAAAGGCTTGAAAAATTTGATAAATGATTTTATAATTAAATTTTTTCCATTTCGAAATAATTTTAAATGAAATTCCAAAGAAAAATAAAACTATGGATTAATCCATATAATGAAAAATCAAATATATATTAATATAAATTAAATATCCATTAACATAAGTGAAGTAACATATCAAAAATTCACCCACAACTATAATCCATTCATTGTCATTTGGTTCATTGACTATATTCCATATCCAAGGGTCCATAATACATTTGGAGTTATGTTTTAAGCCTTGAGAACTTATTTTTCAACATTGTGAGTACTTCCACTATCCACGAACTCCAGCCAAAATAACATCCAACAAAAATGAAGAAGTGCACATTAGACCATGACCAGCACTCACGTCAAACTATGATAGGACCAGTCATGTAGTGTAATCATCATATGGATAGACACGAAGAAGATAACTGCCAAGTCCCCACTTCACCCAAACCAAGACTTGTATAGCACTATATGTCCATCTCCCGAAACCCTTTATGCCCAAAGTTTGGAAGAGTAACCAAACGGAGGAGGACATAATTATATGTAGTGAGAACATATTCCTAAGGTCATACTAGATCCCAATGCTTGATGAACAAATGAAAAGATATTCTTTGTCTAAGGGAGACTATATTGCTTCCTAAAAAAGAGTGTATATTTGTCGTCCCCTCTTTTTGGAATATTTGATTTTTTTGTCTTTTTCAAATTTTTATCGATCTTGAAAAAGAATAAAAGAACTCTCCATTACAAAGGAGGAACAAGTGTTGTGGGAAAGAAAACTAGTTCCAGACACATGGAACATATTTATGCTCAGTGCAAGGAGACATGTGTAGGATAAGGACACTCGAAAAAATTCCTTCATATCGCAGAGGAAAAAAGTGTTGCAAGGCTTGCATTTAAGGAATGCTTTAAAGGTTCATTTGAGAGTGACATGGAGCCAACATTACGCCAAAGAAACAAAGATGATACATGTGTCATGATTAAGCATGACACAACAAGACTCCTTCCATCCAAAGTCTTACGATACCAAAGAAGGTAAGCTCGATGGTTTTTTCAAGTTTAGAGAGTCTAAAAAAATGCTAAAAGAAGACTCCAAAGAGTTCATTTTTCACAATCAGTCTATTTAGTTCGAAAAAAGGCTAAACTTATATTGAAAATACGTCTCTTCAATACCATTTTAACAAGTGTGATTGAGACAAGATCACTCAACTATCTTTTCAATTTTAAGGAATCTGAAAAGAGCTTAACTATGGACTCACAACCTTTTTCTAGTTTTAGTCTCCTTAGCCCAAAAAAGTATAAAATATAACTTAGGAGAACTCTCCTAGTGAGACGAATCTCCCGAGGTGTACCTTTTTCTAGAATAATCTACTCGTTGGAAAAAGGGTTAAACTTATGCCAAGTAGATGTTCTTTTTGGACCAATTTAATGAGTGTGAAAGGAACAAGGTCACTCGGTGATATTTTCATATTTAAGGATTCTGAAAAGGGATTAACTATGGACTCCAAGGGGGTTCCTTTTTCGTAAGTAATTCCCAAGGACCAAAAAAGAGATAACCCAAACCCAAGGAGAATGTTTCTTTTTCGAAGATTTAGTCCTTCAGGCCCGAAAAAGGGTTAAACTTACGCATGAGAATACTCTTCTAGTGAACTGAAGTTCCTAGAGCATACCTTTATTCGTAAAATTATTTGTCCAGACCAAAAAGGTGGTAAAATACCGTCGGACAGATGTGCCTTCAAATTTAAGTTTGGCGAGTGTGAAGGGAAACAAGATCGCTCAACAATATTTTCAATTTTTGAGAGTCTGAAAAAGGGCTTAAAGAAGACTCCAAGGGGGCTTCTTTTCTCAAGTAATCCATACGATATCGAAAAGAATAAATACAGACTTGATGAATGTTTCTTTCCAAATTTAAGAGATTTTGAAAGACAACAAACCATGCTCATTGGGGAGTCTTGTGGGTAAAGCCAAGAATGATGACTAGAAAGAAGAATGAGGATTCAATACGTAATCATGGCGGAACTAAAATGAATCCCATGTCTATGAAGTACTTTGATATGGGCACCAAATGGAAAACAAGGCTCTAACTAGGATTCCCATGGAAGGAAGGATCTACCACATAATGTACGACACACTTGTCAACAAGAAAGTTAGTGTCGCAATTTAGTGGGGTCGATCTGAAGGCTAAATGAACCAGGAAACAGATAATCCAAAAAATGCAAGTAGGGAAAAATCTAATCTATATGCTATAGTGGGAAAACCCCCCTATGGAATACACTAGCGTTCAACATGTAGGTAGATCTAACCATCTAAAAGTATCCTACTTTTATAACTACCCCAAATATACCCCAAATTCATACATGAAATGTAAACTGAAAAGACCAAGTAACTTTACCTTTTACTCTGCGTCTAGTGTCGATCCTCTTGCGTTTGATAGCTCTGCTGACTACAGGCCTCCTCCCAAGTCTGAACTGCATTCAAAAATAGATAAACAGGGAACTACAAACATGCATCTCATATATAAATCATGGGTTAGATGTTAGAATAAAGAATAAATCAAACACAAATATTTGACACATCATATTTCGAAACAGAAAAAGTATTCCTTTTATTGATATCACAATGTTTACTTACAACAAGATCGACGACTGCTCTACAAACCTGGTCTGAGCTCCTCTTCACCAAGTTCCAACTGCGCTTCCACGTATCTTTCTCCTCTCAAACCTCTTCTAGGGAAATGGAATAGGCTTATGATGGAGGAAAAAGGAAAAAATGGGAAATTCTAATGTAAATCTCACAAGGTGGTTGCAATTTCTTGGGGCAAGGAGGGGATGTGAAATAGAAAAGTTTCACTGTTCTTATGCTTAGCCTTGGAATGAGACCCTAACACCTCCTTTTGTATGACAAAAGGATGGTTATTCATTTGGGTGACGGGATATAGGCGGTGGGAAAGTTGGGAAACTACCCAATAGCCTGTAATCTCAACGAATTCCTTGCAAATTTTTAATTTTTGCAACTTTTACGAGTATATGTGGGTTGTAGTGGTGCAGCTAGCATATGTACACAGGTTGTAGTGGTGAAAAAACCATACATACGTGGGAAGTAATGGTGTAGGGCATGTACATCTTCAAAAATAGTGTTTTTAAGAAGAGCAAATCAATGATGGCTTGGGAAAAAAAAAGCAAGTAAGAGGGATTGATGCCAGGTATGCATATGTAGAGAAATTTAGGGTTATAACAGATGCCCCCTAATGTGTGAGGTCAAAATAGAATCTGATGACCGAAATACATTACAAATCTTCACCAACGTACGAAGCGAGTGAGCCCGGGACCAGAGTTTGGGAGGTGTCATCTGCAAAAATAATAATTATCTCTCCGAAGCGGGCATACCCATGCTCGGGATGAAATAAATCATGGTTTCCAATCAAATACACTACAAATACATGTCATATAACTATATAAATTGTATCTATGAGCAATACAAAACAAATCTACATCTCAAAATCAAAGATATACATGTATAATATCCATATTCAAGAAGCCAATAATGTCTGATGGCTAGAGATGAGGTCTTCAGAGATCGAGAAACAACTTAAAAATCTTTAAAACTCGGGTGCGAGTGTAATGTGAGTGTAGGACTTCACTACCCAGAGGTCTTCAAGCTCGTCGGGAAAATACAAGGGGATCTCGATGATCAGGCAGAGAACTTCATTGATTTCGAACAAGGACTTGATTGGAATTTTGGGATGGTCGGGCATGAGGTCAAGAGACAAGCTGCAGAAAGGCCGACTCAGGTTGGTTAAAACTTCCCTTGGACAATAGCACGATAGATGATCAGACTCAGGCAACATGACATTGACATAATTTCATGATGCAGGAGGCAACGCAAACTCTCCATGTGTTTGGAAGAATAACCAAATGGAGGAGGACATAGCTCTATTTAGCGAGAAAAGCTTCTTAAGGTCATATTAAATCCCAAACTTTGATGAACAAACAGAAGGATGTGCTTTGTCCAAGGGCGACTCATTATGCTGCCATAAAAAGAAAATATATTTCTCGTCCTCTTTTGGGGGTTTTTTTTATTTTTTTGTCTTTTTCAATATTTTTAAAGAGCTTGAAAAAGAATAAAAGAATGATATGTTACAAAGGAGGAACGAGTGTCGCAAGCATATTATCCAGGTGGATATCGAGGGCCACCCACATTTTCCAAATGGCTCAAAACAATTTTCTGGCCATTTTGGCAATTTACTATTTTTAGCAGGTTTTCACTTCCGGGGCCATTTTGAGGGCCTAAATGAAGTTTTTTTGAGATCGAGGTTCTCAATGATAGTCAAATTCATGATTGAGCCCCCAAAATGAATCTCCTCGACGATGCCTTTCCAACGAGCTATCACACGCCTAAAATGGAGATCGTATGCAAAAGTTACGACACTGGGAAGTTGATGCACCAACTTACCCAAACGGGGCCCACATGACTTTTGGCTCTTCATCTCCTAGGTTTAGGTTTTTGGATGTCTAGGACTTTTGACATTCCTGATTATTGTAAAAAGGCCTCCAGAGCCTCATTGTAACCATCTTCTTGTGAATGCGAGTAGCCGTGACATCTCTTCTCAGAGATAAGATGCCACCATTCTAGCGAGTCTTTCACTCTGTATTTTTACAGTCTCTATACATTTCATTGATTAATAGAAATCGTGTATTACTGTATATCTGTGTTTATGGTTGCATCTCTGATACATTTATGTTATATTATTGAATATCTGCAATAACTCTGTGCATTTCTTTATTATATCTCCGCTCTCATTTCGTGCCGAAAATAATCCGGATCAGCATACTAGTTCCAAGCGCAAGGAACACACTAATGCTCAGAGCAAGGAAACATGTGCAGGAAAAGGACACTTGGGAAAATTCCTCCATGGGTCAAGGTGTCAAGATGTAGAGGAAAAGTTCTACGAGGATTGCGTATAAGGCATGCTTCAAAGGTTCAGTTGAGAGCAACATGGATTCGGCATTAGGGCAAAGACACGAAGATGAAAATGTGATTAATAAGTCACAATGAAAACCCCCTTCAATGTAATTTTAACGAGCCTAGAGAAGGTAAGCTTCGTAGTTTTTTCACGTTTAGAGATTCTGAAAAAACGTAAAATAAGACTCAACTGGGGAACCCTTTTCGAAGGTAGTCCAGTCGGTTCGAAAAAGGGGTAAACTAGCACTGAAAATACATCTATTTAGAACCATTTTAATGAGTGTGACAAAGACAATATCACTCGACAATCTTTTCAATTTTAAGGAGTCTGAAAAGAGCTTAGCTATGGACTCATAGCCTTTTTCTAGATTTAATCTCCTTAGCCCAAAAAAAGTATAAAATCTACCTAGGAGAACTCTCCTGATGAGATGAATCTCCTGAGGTGTACCTTTTTCCTCCTTAATCTATAGGGTGGAAAAAGGGGTAAACTCATGCCAGTAGATGGTTTTTGAGCCAATTTAATGAGTGTGAAAGAATAAGTTCACTCGACGATATTTTCAATTTTAAGGAGTCTGAAAAGAGCTTAACTATGGACTCCATAGGGGATGTTCTTCTGGACCAGTTTAACGAGTGTGAAGGAACAAGGTCACTCGGCAATATTTTTCAATTTTAGGGAGTCTGAAAAGAGCTTAACTATGGACTCCGTGGGGGTTCCTTTTTCGTATTTTTAGTCTCTCAGGTCCGAAAAAGGGTTAAACATATACCTGAGAATACTCTTCTAGTGAACCGAAGTTCCTAGAGTATACCTTTGTTCATTCAATTGACCATCTAGACCGAAAAAGGGGTAAAGTACTATCGGACAAGCATGCCTTCAAGTTTTAGTTTGGCGAGCGTGAAGGAAAACAAGATCGCTCGACAATATTTTCATGTTTAGACAGTCTAAAAAGGGCTTAAAGAAGACTCCAAGGGGCTACTTTTCTCAAGTAATCCCAATGAGATCACTTATACTAAGAGATGGAAGCAAGGGCTCCCATTCCCCCATTGGATAAACCAAAGGATCAATTGTTGAGACCATGTCTCGAGAAGGAAAACATGAATGAACAAGTTCTTTCTCAGGATCAATTGAACATCAAGGATAAAACGCAACATAATTAACTCGTGGCGGGGTAGAGTCTACACGAACACTAGGAACATGTAAAGAGGTAGCCTGAAATAATGCCGAATTAGGATGGTGATTATCAAATGCCAGCTGATCAATAGTGACAATTCTTCCATTATGAGGGTAATGCATCACCCGAAAGAGCGTAGACACCACAACTTTCATAGCATATACATAATCATGCCTAAGAAGCATATTAAAATCTAACGGGCCTTGCACCACTATAACATCGACAAGGACAATCTTCCCACCTAATGAGCTAGGAAACTAAGGAAGAATCCCCAAATATTCACTAGGACGTCTGTCAAAATCCAACAACTCATGCGAAGCAGACACAATATTGGGAGATCCCAAGACTTTCCAAACCGAGGAGGATGAAATACTTGCAGAGGCGCCTTCATCCACAATACATTGATAAAAAAAAATTGAATTAACTTCAACCCTTATTTGAAAGGGTGCAAAAGAAGGAAGACGAGGCTCAATAAGGTCATTCCAATCAAAGGAAACCATCCCAGGACTTGGAGAGGGTGTGCTCGAAGTAAGCGGAATGCCCCCTTGTTTTGAAAGTACTGAACTGGAAATGATAAAAACATAGTCGGTAGACACATCACTCCTTAAGAGAAGAGTGAGATCAGTCGAAGATTGCATCGGTGTGACCACTTTGGTAGACTCAACACTCTCCAAGAGAAGAGTGGGATCAGCCGAAGACTGCATCGGTGTGACCACTTTCTCATCCACTGGATGAATAGGCAGCGAGACAACATGGTATACAGGAACATCAACCCCCAAAAGAGGAGTGGGATCAGCCAAAGATTGTATCGGCATGACCATGTTGGTAGACTTGCCACTCTCCAAGAGAAGAGTGGGATTAGCCAAATACTGCATCGGCGTGACCACTTTCACAACCACTATTTTAATAGGCTGCGAGACTACATGGTATAAAGGCACCTCACCCCCCAAAATAGGAGTGGGATCGACCGAAGGCTGCTTCAGCGTGACCACTTTATCAACCAAAGGATGAAAGGACTGTGAGGAAACCTCAGAAGACTCAGAATCATAAGAGCTTGCAGATAGGGACCACAATCTTCATACCTCTGGAATGCTAGGGCACAAATGAGTAAAGTGTTCTCCCTTGCAAAGCTTACAAGGGAACTTAGGCTTACGTCCTATTCGTCTAGGTTTCTCAATAGAATCGATGCCCCCAACATGACTAGCAGTGGCTGGTTGCACATTTCCAACATGACTTGTAGAGGCTAGTGATGGGTCAATAACATGACTCATAGAGGCTACAAACCTATTTCCAGTATGACTAGCAGTGACTGGATTTTTTCCCCAGCATGACTTGCAAAGTTTGGGTGCTTGCCCCAAGCATGACTTGCAGAGGTTGGGGAACTATCTCCAACATGACTTACAGAGGTTGGTGATTTCTTCTTCCTATTATTCCTCTTTATATTTCATTTAGACTTCCAGTTACTAGTAACTGTACTTTCACCAGAGGCGGGAGAAGGAGAAGGAGAAGACTTTGTTGATGAAGGAACATCAACATGGTGCCCATGAAATACTGAGAAACATCAAGAGCATTCAAGACATTTGGAATGGTACCCAACCAAACCGATAGTCCCGCATTCAACCAAAGAATTACAAAGTCGCCATCAAAGGGACACCAATGTTTCCGAAGAAAGGAAAAGCACAAGAATCCCCTTGCGAAGGGGTTCCTTGGTTGGTATCGTTGGGAACTTTATCCATGAAGATATTATGCATAGGTTCTCCCCTTGCGGGATCATTCAAGTCCGTAAATGTCTTACACACTAACTTTGGCGAACCAGTGGTATAAAAACAATGCCTATAAAGAGGCAGCTCCACATTTCTAAGCGGAAGACAAAAAATTCCTCATGACCAGTGGAGTGGGCGGTCTATCACCCTAGGTTAGAGACCCAAAGCAATGAATTACTAACTCACTATGGAAAACTAGGGAGCACAGAGCACACACTAAAAAAATTCTTAAAGGCAAATCAAGTAGACCATTATCTAGTAGGAAGAACAGGTACGCCAACCAACACTAGAGAAAGTTATCGGTGCAAGTGAAAATCGAACATAGAAGCACCCTTTGGGTATACTCTACAAATCGTGGCCCAACGTCTTCCCTAGGTATCGCGGTATACCCCCGCAATCACATGTGTAAGTCCCTAAAATAAAGGCAACTAAGTTGTCAGCTCGCAAACAGTCACCGGGCGGGTACATTCGACAGTTAGGTGGACCGCAATGAGCAGGGTAACAAGACCGAAACCTATTGAGGGTATTGAAAGCAAGTGGTCTAGAAGACAACTAAGGATTTCTAATATATTCGGGGTCCACGAAGCTCCATAGGCAAACGCAACCGACAGTATCCCACGACAATTCCTCAATATGCGTTCCCCACTACGCTTGGTCCAACTTTGGAGGGGTTATCTCTGCTACCTTTCTGCATGGAACCTCGTGTTTAGCCCCTGTGCTAGAGGGGGGTCCCAGATAACTTTCACGTCACTGGACTTTTTACACTCCCTAGATCTGACTCCAATGTTTATTTATAAGCCTTGAAGAGTTTTCTCTCCAACCTAATTCAAGGCTCTAGCCTAAACTAGTTGATTGACCCTACAAACATAAAGTCTAGTTGATTTTAAATTTAGGGTTCTTTTTACTAGCTTGATTTACTCAAAAAAGGTGCAGTAGTGCAACTGATGTTGTTCAGACTCTTGCGAAAAAAAGAAACTTATAAGAACACTAGCAAAGAAGGATTATGTTTCTTGTTTTTCTTTTGAAATTCTTTTAAGATGAGAAGAAAACACAACACTATGTTAATTTTCTTTTCTTTTTCAAATAACAATGCAAAGAAAATTCCAAGAAGGAAAGAGACCTAACAAGCTAAGCTTTTTTTATACATTTTCTTCCAATCAAAGAATAAATAACAAAATATTCTAAAAGAAACTAATGAATACACGATTCTAAAAGTAACTCATTTTTCTTGAAATTTCAAGCTAAAAATAAGGAAAAAAGCTAGGAAACACAAGAAGATCAAGAAGACACGTAAACTAACTCTAAAGCTAGGCTATGACTGTAAAAACAGAGACACTAAACTCAATCAAAAAACCCTGAGAAGTAAAACCTCAATCAGGGAAGAGGTTGGCTGCCTCTTCTTAAAAACAGTTTCTTGACATAGGTACGTTATTGATGCTTAAGTAGTCTGTGTATGTACACATGTTGTAGTGGTGAAACAAGCATACATATGCGGGAAGTAATGGTGCAGGGCACGTACATCTTCAAAAATAGTGTTTTTAAGAAGAGAAACTCAATGATGGCTTGGAAAAAAAAGTAAGCAAGAGGGTTTGATGCCAGGTATGCATATGTAGAGAAATTTAGGGTTATAACACTATGAAGTACTTCGGCATGGGCACCAAATGGAAAAAAAGGCTCTAACTAGGATGCCCATGGAAGGAAGGATCTACCACATAAATTATGACACACTTATCAACAAGAAGTTAGTGTCGCAATTTATTGGGGTCGATCCGAAGGCTAAATGAACCAGGAAATGGATAATGCAAAAAATGTAAGTAGGGAAAAATCTAACCTATATGCCAGTTTCGAGGTCAACACCTATCARAACAAATCGATACAAATAAMAAATTTCAAAGAAAATTTTCTCCAATATCCTGTATATAAGGTCAATAACACTCATCGAGAAATTAATAAATCCAATATAGATAGAATCTTGAGAAAACAAGAGGTGATACTGAATACAAAACTTGAAAAAAAGAAACCTGGACTGTACAATATGTACAAGGTACCACATAGCCTTACTGCTCATGCATGGTAGTAGTTCAGGTAGAGCCTGTTGCTAGGCATTGACCAAGATTCTCTTCAATATTCAACCTGGAAAGTCTCCCGAAAGGGAAGAAAACAAAAACATTGGTGTAAGTCTTCCCACGATATAGAAACCATAGTCATGGCTTCAAGGATAGCCTCATCGGAAGGAAATTTAAAATCCAAGAAATCACACGAATGAGGAAGGTCGACAGTCCCAAAGGGAGAAGCAAGATGACCATATTCCATATGATGATGAAGGTTTTGGACAGGACTGGAAGAGTCAATTAGTGATGAATCGCAAGCATGAGGGCTTGAGGATCTACAAATAGTGATATCAGAATCAAAAGGAGACTCGATATCACTTGGACCAAGAAGAGGAAGCAAGGGATCCCATGCCCCCACTGGATAAACCAAAGGATCAATCGTTGAGACCAAGTCTCAAGAAGGAAATCATGACTGAACAAGTTTTTGCTCAGGAGAAATTGAACATCAAGGATAAGCCGCCACATAATTTATTCGTGGCAGGGTAGAGTCTACATGAACACTAGGAACATATAAAGGGGTAGCCTGAACTAACGCTGAATTAGGATGGTGATTATCAGATTCTATCTGGTCGATAGTGAAAATTATTCCATTGTGAGGGAAATGCATCACCTGGAAGAGCGTAGACACCACAACATTCATAGCATATACATAATCATGCCCGAGAAGCATATTGAAATCTAACGAGCCTTGCACCACTATAACTTCGACAAGGACGATCTTTCCACCTAACGAGATAGGAAACTGAGGATGAATCCCCAAATACTCACTAGGATGTCTATCAAAAGCCAAAAGCTCATGTGAAACATAAACAAGCTCAGGAGAACCCAAAGCTTTCCAGGCCGAGGAGGATAAAATGCTCCTTCATCCATAATGCATCGGTAAATGTTTTTTGAATTAACTTCAACCTTTATTTGAAAAGGTGTAGAAGAAGGAAGGCAAGGCTCAACAAGGTCATTCCAATCAAAGGAAACCATCCTAGGACTTCGAGGGGGTGTGCTCGGAGTGGGCGGAATGCCCCCTTTTTCCAAAAGTATTGAACTAGAAATGATAAAAACATATTCGATAAACACATCACTCCCTAAGAGAAGAGTGAGATCATCTGAAGATTGCATTGGCGTGACCACTTTAGTAGAGTCGACACTCTCCAAGAGAAGAGTGTGATCAATCGAAGATTGCATCGACATGGCCACTTTAGTAGACTCAACACTCTCCAAGAGAAGATTGGGATCAACTGAATATTGTATCGGCATGACCACTTTAGTAGACTCAACACTCTCCAAGAGAATAGTGGGACCAGCCAAAGATTGCATCGACATGACCACTTCCTCAACCACTGGATGAATAGGTTGTGAGACAACATGGCCTGAAGGCACATCACCCCGAAAAGAGGAGTGGGATCAGCCGAATATTGCATCAGCACAACCACTTCATCAACCAAAGGCTAAATAGACTATGAGGAAACCTCAGAAGACTCATAATCATAAGAGTTTGCAGATAGGGACCACAATCTTCATTCCTCTGGAAGGCCAGGGCATAAATGAGTAAGGTGATCTCCCTTGCAAATATTACAAGGGAAATTAGGCTTACGTCCTATACATCTAGGTTTCTCAATAGAAACAGATCCCCCAACATGACTAGCAGTGGTTGGTTGCATATCCTCAAGATGAATCGCAGAGGTTGTTGACAACTCTCCAACATGAATAGTAGAGGTTGGTGATTGGAATCCATTATAACTCACAGGGACTAGGTTTGTGCCCCCAGCATGAGTTGTAGTGGTCGGTTGCACATATCCAACATGATTAGCAGAGGTTGGTTGTTGGTCCTCAACATGACTTGCAGAGGTTGACGACCTATCTCCAACATGACTCACATAGGTTGGTGATTTATTCTTTTTATTCTTCCTCTTTCTATTTCATTTAGACTTCCGGTTACTAGTAGTTGGACCTTCACCAGAGAAGGAAGAAGGAGGAGGAGAAGACTTTGTTGACGAGGGAACATCAACATGATGTCCATGACATAAGGTGATTAATTGAGAAGCGTCAAGAGAATTTGGGACAATTGGAATGGTACCCAACCAAACCGGTAGTCCCACATTCAACCCAGGAATGTACAAAGTGGCCATCAAAGGGACACCAATGTTTCCAAAGAGAGGAAAATCACAAGAATACCCTTGTGAAGGGGTTTCTTGGTTGGTATCG
>JASDQU010738931.1:133634-155531 GCA_032191745.1 Picea mariana
ACCTTTCTGCACAGGACCTCGTGTTTAGCCCCTGTGCTAGAGGGGGGTCCCGGATAACTTTCACGTCACTAGAATTTTTACACTCCCTAGATCTGACTCCAATGTTTATTTATAAGTCTTGAAGAGTTTTCTCTCCAACCTAATTCAAGGCTCTAGCCTAAACTAGTTGATTGACCCTACAAACATAAATTCTAGTTGATTTTAAATTTAGCGTTCTTTTTACTGGCTTGATTTACTCAAAAAAGGTGTAGTAGTGCAACTAATGTTGTTCAGACTCTTGCGAAAAAAAGAAACTTATAAGAACACTAGCAAAGAAGGATTATGTTTCTTGTTTTTCTTTTGAAATGCTTTTAAGATGAGAAGAAAACACAACACTATGTTAATTTCCTTTTCTTTTTCAAATAACAATGCAAAGAAAATTCCAAAAAAAAAAGAGACCTAACAAGCTAAGATTTTTTTATATATTTTCTTCCAATCAAAGAATAAATAACAAAAGATTCTAAAAGAAACTGATGAATACACGATTCTAAAAGTAACTCATTTTTCTTGAAATTTCAAGCTGAAAATAAGGAAAAAAGCTAGGAAACACAAGAAGATCAAGAAGACACGTAAACTAACTCTAAACCTAGGCTATGACTGTAAAAACAGAGACACTAGACTCAGTCAAAAAACCCTGAGAAGTAAAACCTCAATTAGGGAAGAGGTTGACTGCCTCTTCTTAAAAACAGTTTCTTGACATAGGTACGTTATTGATGCTTAAGTAGTCTGCGTATGTACGCGTGTTGTAGTGGTGAAACAAGCATACATACGTGGGAAGTAATGGTGCAGGGCGCGTACATCTTCAAAAATAGTGTTTTTAAGAAGAGCAACTCAGTGATGGCTTGGAAAAAAAAGTAAGCAAGAGGGCTTGATGCCAGGTATGCATATGTAGAGAAATTTAGGGTTATAACACTGAAGTACTTTGGCATGGGAACCAAATGGAAAAAAAGGCTCTAACTAGGATGCCCATGGAAGGAAGGATCTACCACATAAAGTATGACACACTTATCAACAAGAAGTTAGTGTCGCAATTTATTGGGGTCGATCCGAAGGCTAAATGAACCAGGAAATGGATAATGCAAAAATGTAAGTAGGGAAAAATCTAACCTATATGCCAGTTTCGAGGTCAACACCTATCAAAACAAATCGATACAAATAACAAATTTCAAAGAAAATTTTCTCCAATATCCTGTATATAAGGTCAATAACACTCATCGAGAAATTAATAAATCCAATATAGATAGAATCTTGAGAAAAAAAGAGGTGATACTCAATACAAAACTTGAAAAAAAGAAACCTGGACTGTACAATATGTACAAGGTACCACATAGCCTTACTGCTCATGCATGGTAGTAGTTCAGGTAGAGCCTGTTGCTAGGATTTGACCAACATTCTCTTCAATATTCAACCTAGAAAGTCTCCCGAAAGGGAAGAAAACAAAAACATTGGTGTAAGTCTTCCCACGATATAGAAACCGTAGTCATGGCTTCAAGGATAGCCTCATCCGAAGGAAATTTAAAATCCAATAAATCACACAAATGAGGAGGGCCGACAGTCCCAAAGGGAGAAGCAAGATGACCATATTCCATATGATGATGAAGGTTTTGACCAGGAATGGCAGAGTCAATTAGTGAGGAATCATAAGCATGAGGGCTTGAGGATCTACAAACAGTAATATCATAATCAAAAGGAGACTCGATATCACTTGGACCAAGAAGGGGAAGCAAGGGATCCCATGCCCCCACTGGATAAACCAAAGGATCAATCGTTGAGACCAAGTCTCGAGAAGGAAATCATGACTGAACAAGTTCCTGCTCAGGAGCAATTGAACATCAAGGATAAGTTGCCACATAATTTATTCATCGTGGGGTAGAGTCTACATGAACACTAGGAACATATAAAGGGGTAGCCTAAACTAACGCCGAATTAGGATGGTGATTATCAGATTCTATCTAGTCGATAGTGAAAATGCTTCCATTGTGAGGGAAATGCATCACTTGGAAGAGCGTAGACACCACAACATTCATAGCATATACATAATCATGCCCGAGAAGCATATTGAAATCTAACGAGCCTTGCACCACTATAACTTCGACAAGGACGATCTTTTCACCTAACGAGATAGGAAACTGAGGATGAATCCCCAAATACTCACTAGGACGTCTATCAAAAGCCAAAAGCTCATGTGAAACATAAACAAGCTCAGGAGAACCCAAAGCTTTCCAAGCCGGGGAGGATAAAATGCTCCTTCATCCATAATACATCGGTAAATGTTTTTTTGATTAACTTCAACCTTTATTTGAAAAGGTGCAGAAGAAGGAAGGCAAGGCTCAACAAGGTCATTCCAATCAAAGGAAACCATCCTAGGACTTCGAGGAGGTGTGCTCGGAGTGGGCGGAATGCCCCCTTTTTCCAAAAGTATTGAACTGGAAATGATAAAAACATATTCGATAAACACATCACTCCCTAAGAGAAGAGTGGGATCAGCCGAAGATTGCATTGGCGTGACCACTTTAGTAGAGTCGACACTCTCCAAGAGAATAGTGGGATCAATCGAAGATTGCATCGACGTGGCCACTTTAGTAGACTCAACACTCTCCAAGAGAAGATTGGGATCAACTGAATATTGTATCGGCATGACCACTTTAGTAGACTCAACACTCTCCAAGAGAATAGTGGGACCAACCAAAGATTGCATCGACATGACCACTTCCTCAACCACTGGATGAATAGGTTGTGAGACAACATGTCCTGAAGGCACATCACCCCGAAAAGAGGAGTGGGATCAGCCGAATATTGCATCACCACAACCACTTCATCAACCAAAGGCTAAATAGACTATAAACCTCAGAAGACTCATAATCATAAGAGTTTGCAGATAGGGACCAAAATCTTCATGCCTCTAGAAGGCCAGGGCATAAATGAGTAAGGTGATCCCCCTTGCAAATATTACAAGGGAAATTAGGCTTACGTCCTATCCATCTAGGTTTCTCAATAGAAACAGATCCCCCAACATGACTAGCAGTGGTTGGTTGCATATCCTCCAGATGAATCGCAGAGGTTTTTGACAACTCTCCAACATGAATAGCAGAGGTTGGTGATTGGAATCCATTATAACTCACAGGGACTAGGTTTGTGCCCCCAGCATGAGTTGTAGTGGTCCGTTGCACATATCCAACATGATTAGCAGAGGTTGGTTGTTGGTCCTCAACATGACTTGCAGAGGTTGACGACCTATCTCCAACATGACTCACATAGGTTGGTGATTTATTCTTCTTATTCTTCCTCTTTCTATTTCATTTAGACTTCTGGTTAATAGTAGTTGGACCTTGACCAGAGAAGGAAGAAGGAGGAGGAGAAGACTTTGTTGACGAGGGAACATCAACATGATGTCCATGACATAAGGTGATTAACTGAGAAGCGTCAAGAGAATTCGGGACAATTGGAATGGTACCCAACCAAACCAGTAGTCCCACATTCAACCTAGGAATGTACAAAGTGGCCATCAAAGGGACACCAATGTTTCCAAAGAGAGGAAAAGCACAAGAATACCCTTGTGAAGGGGTTTCTTGGTTGGTATCAGTAGTAACTTTATCCATGAAGATATTATGCACAGGTTCTTCCCTTGCGGGATCATTCAAATTCGTAAAATTCTCACACACTAACTTTGGCGAACCAGTGGTATAAAAAAAACAATGCCTATAAAGAGGAAGCTCCACATTTCTAAGCGGAAGACTAAAAATTCCTCACAACTAGTGGAGTGGGTGGTCTACCACCTTAGGTAAGAGACCCAAAGTAATGACTAAATAACTCACTATGGAAAACTAGGGAGAACATAGCACACCACTAAAATTTCCTAAAGGAAAATCAAGGAGACAACTAACTAGTGGGAAGGACAGTTACGCCAATCGACATTAGAGAAACATACTGGTGCAAGTGAAACTCGAATATGGAAGCACCCTCTGGGTATCTCTACAAAGTGAAATATGGCATCCGCCCTAGGTAACATGATATACCCCCACAGTCACCTATGTAAGTTCATAAAAATAGGCAACTAGGTTGCCATGCAGTCAGTCACCAGGCGAGTACAGTCGATAGTCTGGCTAATTGTAATGAGTAGGATAACAAAGTTTGAAACCCTTCAAGGGTACCAAAGGAAATTGGTCTGAAATAAAAATGGGGATCTCGAATGGATTCAAGGTCCATGAGGATCCTTATTCAAATGTGGTCAATGTGATTCCCAATAAAGACCCTCAATATACAATCCCCTCTACGCTTGGTCTGGCTTCAGAGAGGTTATCTCCTCTACCTTTCCTTACGCAACCTTGTGTTTATCCTCTATGTTAGAGGGGGGTCCCAGCTAACTCTTACAACACTGGACTTTAGACACTCCCTATCTCAGAATCCAATGTTTGTTTTAAATTTCCTTGAAGAGTTTCCTCTTCACACCTATTTCAAGGCCCTAAAATCCTAAACTAGTCGGTGAACCCTACAAACAGAAAGTCTAGTAAATTTTAAGTTAAGCGTTGATTTTATGGGTTTGATTTACTCACAGGATATGAATGTGCAAATGATGTTGTTTGAGACTCTTGCAAAAATGAAACTTGTAAGAACAGTGGAAAATAAAAATTTACACTAATCCTTCAAATGAAAAGAGTTTCAAGGAATAAAAAGCATGAACAATCCTTCAAATTTAAAAATGTAGTATTTTCTCCTTTCCATGCAAAATGCACAATGCAACTTTCGAGTGAAATAAAAGAGAAAATGAAAGGATTTTCTTTATTATTTTTCTTTTTAAATACTTTCAAGATGAAAAGAAAACACAACCCTATGCTAATTCTTTTTCTTTTTCAAATAACAATGCAAAGCTAATGCAAAGAAAGAAAGAAAGAGACCTAAACAACTAGGTTTTTTTTTTTTTTTTGTTCTTCCAATCAAAGCAGAACTAACAAAAGATGCTAAAAGAAACTGTAGAATATACGATACATGCCCTCCCCTGACCATGAGGGGGGATTTTGTTTCAAAATACAACTCATTTTTCTTAAAAATTCAAGCTAAAAATAAGCCAAAAAAGCTAGGAAACACACAAAGACAGAAGGATTTTTTTATTTATTTCATAAACAATCTGAGCTTGCAAATTGTCTTAGCCCTAGACAACAGAGGCTTCTAGAACTCAAGAAGACCTAGGAACCACAAGTTTCTTGTAGGAAAAAGGAAATATTTTCCAAAACAACAAAAACACATGTTGTGCATGGACAACTTGCGTATGTACACGGGCTATGTATAATGGAGACCGTGTATGCATGTGTGCTATATAGAGAATAGGATTCATACACCTCTGTAAATTTTTAAAAAAATAAAAATGATAGACAAATTGGGAAAGGGAAGCTGGTAGGCACCTGGAAGGTGACCAGAGACCCAACCTGACTCAAAACACTCGGAAAACTCAGAAATAAGCTGAAAATCAAATCTAACCAAAATCTCCCACTAAGACCCTAGAGAGAATCCCCAGCAGAGTCACCAATTATGCTAGCAGGAAAAATCCCCCTATTACTATACCAGGGTCAAAGTACAAGCAGAGTGAAGACCTCCCTTAAAATACAATCCTAATTCTATGCTACCCCAAACAATTTGAACTCAAAAGACAAGAGAAGGAAAAGAGGATGTACCTTAGGTCCTATCGTCTGATGTAGACTTCCTTCACCTTTGTTTTTCCTTGGATTCTTGGTCTCCTCCCAAAGTTGACCTACAAACAACTTTAGAAATACAAAGCTACAATATATAGTATCTATACTTATTCATGTTAGTGTTCAGGTATAAATATAGATGCATAAATCAAATGAAAGAAAATAAACAAAATATTTGGGACAGAAAAATGAGACTTTTATTCAGATGTGAGGATTACAATGATTACAACCTTCTTAATTGGAGAAATGCTCCGTGAACCTAGTCCGGGATATTCTTATTGCTACACCAAGTGAATCATTCTTGTAATACCTCTCACAATCAACTGATCTCCTTGGGAAATAGGGAAGGGATTCCATAGGGAGAGGGATGGAGGGGGAATGTTGAGGCCAAATCTCATAAAGGGATGCAAATCTTGGGCTGAAAGGGAAAGGGATTCTGGTAGATTTTCTCTATTCTAATGCTTGGTTTTGGAATGAGACCCCAAGACATCCTTTTATATGATAAAAATATAGCTAATTGGTTTGGGGATAGGATACAAGGGGTAAAATGGTTGGGAAACCGACTATAGCCCGTAAAATCTACCAAATTCCTTACAACTTTTTATTTTTTGCAACTTTTGGAGATAAACATGGGTTGTTTAGCATGCAGCTGGCATATGTACTCTTGTTTTTTAGTTTGCTGAAAGCATGTGTATGCGAGCAATATTGCAGTAGAGTGCGTACATGTTCCAAAAAATGGTTTTTTAAGAGAGAGTCTCAACAATAATTTGGAAAATTGTGCAAGTAAAAGGGCCAAAGCCATGTATGCATAGGTAGAGAATTTTTGAGTTATAACACTCATCATTGAGCATAGTGTCCAATTCGAGGAAAGTGTCTTGCATGTACCTCAACAGTCGCATGCAAACACTTTTTTTCTTCCACCTGTCATAGATGATGAGCATGCACATGTTGACTCATCCTCGGATGAGAGTTCTAATTCAAAGGATTCAGATGATCTAGATATAGAGTCAGTATAGTCAGATGTAGAGCTAGTGCATGCAGATGCAGATGCAGAGCCAGAGCTGAGTCCCAAGTGGGCTAAGACTACAATTAAGGATGCATGAGATCTTGTTGGGGATCCAACTCATACTAGGAGGACTCGATCTGATTTCGAGGAGCCTCCTCTTGCATTCACTACCTCTGAACCGATGCCACCTAGACATCTTTTCTTGGTTCAATCTTTAGATCCACAGTCCTATGGTGAGGATGCTGGAAATCAATTTTGGGAAACTCCCATATAAGAGGAGTACAACTCCCTCCTCGAGAACCATACTTGGGATTTGGTTCCCCTTCCTTCAGGAACAAAACTTGTTAGTTGCATATGGGTCTACAGGACCAAGAGTGCAGCGGATGGACATGTTAGAGTATACAAAGATAGGCTAGTTGTCAAAGGATTTTAGTAGGTGCATGACATTGACTATGATGAGACCTTTGCTCTACTAGCGAAGATGGATTCCATACATTTGGCACTTTCCATTGCGGCATCCAAAGGATGGGAAGTCCATCAGATGGATGTGAAGAATGCATTTCTTGATAGAGATCTCTCTAAGGATATCTATATGGAGAAACCCTAGGTATTTATGCAGGATTCATCTTTAGTCTGTTGACAGAAGAAGTCTCTTTATGGCCTAAAGCAGGCCCCGAGGGCATGGTATGCCAAGATGGAATCCTACCTGTTGTCACAGAACTTTGTACATTGTAAGTCAGACTCGAATTTTTACATGCTCTGGACGGTTGATTCACTTCTACTCCTATTTTTGTATGTTGATGATTTGTTGATCATTGGTTGCTTAAATTTAGCAATTGATGCAATCAGAGGATTCTTCATGAAAAGTTCTTGATGAAGGACATGGTTTTGCTACATTTATTCCTTGGACTTGAGATTATTCATGATTCATCATGCATCAAACTGTCTCAGGCCAAGTATGCATGAGATCTCCTTGAGAGGTTTCACATGATAGACTACAAGTCTTCCCCGACTCCTTTCCTATCAGGAGTCATACTTGAGGATGGTGGGGACACTCCATTGGATGATGGCACACTATACATACATCTAGTGGAAAGATCTTGTTGTATCTCACACACTACAAACTAGACCTCTCCTATGCAGTTGGAGCAGTCTGCAAGTTCATGCAAGAGCCACATGAGCTATATTGGAAGGATGCAAAGCATATCCTTTAATACATACAGGGCACCATCACCTTTGGGATTCACTATGTAGTAGAATCTACATTGGACCTTATCGGGTTCACTGATTCATACTGGAATGGCGATAGCATTGCTTGCAAGTCCACATCTGGTTACTCTCTTAGTCTTGGTTATGGGACTATCTGTTGGTTGAGAAAGAAGCATGTTGTTATTTCTTTATCTTCAGCCGAGGAAGAGTACAAAGGGGTAGTTAACATAACCATTCAGGATATGTGGCTACAACATTTTCTCACTAAGTTGGGCATTCAGTTTCATCAGTCGATTTTCATCTAGTGTGACAACCAAAGCACTTTGAAGTTCTGCAGAGATCCAGTTCAGAGGAAAAATATGAAGCACATCGAGATCCACATGCACTACATCCGGGACTTATTACACAAGGGGATCATCGACCTGCAGTTCTTTCCTTCAGCAAAACAGACTTCAAAAATCTTCACCAAGACCTTCACTAAGTAGAAGTTCCATTCTTTGCACAATCATCTTGGAGTGAAGGACACAGTTTCCTAGAAACTGCCATTTCTTGTTTTTACATACATTGTACTTTGAGGGGGATTTTCCCATGAGTTTTTCCCTCTTTCATCGTTTATTTCAGTGTCTATTTTGTATTTGGGTACCTAATATGGCCTCGTTGTCGGGACCCATTCTTTATTTTCACCATAGTGATGTTTAGGGGAGGTGTTGGAGATACTTCACAAACACCTAGGATTTATTTTTCCTAATGTTTTCCCTATGTTTATTAGTCATTATTTAGTCTCCTATAGTTTAGGAAGAATATTCCTCTAGGAGAATATTCTCTTCATTTTGCACTTCAATTTGATCAGTTGAGTGGAGTCTAGATGCCACATTGGGATCATCACCAGCTAATGTGCATTGTCCTTGGGATTATCACCAGACTAGTGCATTACTCATGATTCCCTGATCTCCTCCTTGCTTCACTCTATTTAAGTCAGTTAACTGAAGACTAAGAGACTAGTTAACTCATACTAGGTGACAATTCACTCCCTTCACTACCTTAGAGACTAGACTATGTGGAAGTTTACTCCCATAAATGTTTGTGTGTGTCTAGATCACTCTAGACAACCACTATGGCGCATTGGCGTCTCCTCCGGTGTGCAGTAGTTGATTTATCCAGAGTATATCATGTGTAAATCATCATTCATTCATTCTGTTAATGAGAATTCTTACATTCTTTCTCTCCTGTTTTCTTTTTTCTCATATTTTCTTCGTAAATTGTGTATGTCATTTGCTAGCTAGATATTTTTTGTCCAGGTTCAACACATTTACACCTGTAAGTACAGACTATTATATCCCTGGCCTTTGGGAATGTTTTTTATATAAGGGATAAGACTTGTATGAGAAATCCCTTGTGATTAAAGGAATTTGGTATGGATTAATAGGACTCATGGCAATATTAAGTACTGGTTAAATAAAATAATTAAACCTTCTATATATGTATAATTCCTCGTGATTAGAAAACTGATGAAAATATGTAAGGTTAGTTTTTTTTACCTATAATGAATGAATCAAGCAAAAAAAAGAAAGATTCCTATGGAATGGTGATAGTTTCATAAAAGAAGTGAAATGACAGGAACATATGAGAAAGTTATGAGTTCATGGTTGTATTAAAGATAATGTGTAATCCTATTAACCTAAGTACTTGTCTATGCATATGAATGCAAAGGAAGACAATTGAAATACATATTCACTGAGGGCATGAGAAAAATTCTTGGTGCACGAGGATATGCTTGAATGCATATGACAAAGATTGACCATGCATACAACATGCATATAAAATTATTATCGTATGTTATTGGATGTAAAATATGGTGATGTCATAAATCATATGGTTAGTGATGATCTGATTATAGCAGCATAAGTAAAATGTTGATTATATTGATTTCATATTACCTTATCAGGATAAGGGTAATGAAATGTTGATCCCGAATGTGGTAAACAAAGTGTAGGAGCATTTCTAGATGACCAATGGGTCAGATTCACATCCATAGGTGGATGGTAGCCATATAAGTATGGTTTAATATGCTCAAGTAGTAGTGATAGGGAATTCAAGAAAGGATCCCTTTAGTAGAGGCATGTTGACCAAAGACACTGTGAGGCATGGAAGGGGGAAATCTTTGGTATTTTTCTACCCTGGATAATGTTGTAGCTACCCCCTTATATTTTATGTAATTGTGGAATATTTAATGTAACAAAATATCAAGAGTGGTTTCTTGTTGGTTGTTGCCATGAAGAGAAGAAAACATAATTATGAATATTCCTATGAGACTTTCCATAAGAGTGGATGTAAGATCTATGGGAGGAAGGATATGGAAGTTTGAAATTTCCATGTCTGTGAATGACATGGAAAAAGGTGCAAGTAGTGAACTTGCATGATGAATATTTGTCTATGTTTGTATATGCTTGAGTGCATGGATTGAATGCATTATAAAGATTGTCTGGTATGAAGGATGATATTAATACCAAATGAAAATGAATAAATAGTATAAAATGTGTAAGTAATGCACATGCATGCTATATATACATGTGCACGTGTTTAAAAAGGCATGGTAAGACTACCTGACTAAATGAGATATGAGGCAATATTTGTACTTTCCTAGATTGCATAATACCATGGATGCATGACTAACTCTATTATGAAGAGTCGTGATTGTATTGTTTTGAATAATAGCTTGAGGAGGATGTGTTCCATTTCCTTAGGAAAAGCTAGTATAAATTGATGAAAGAATAAAGGAGTGGGGAAGATTTGTTGTCATGATAAAAGGAAACATGGTTATGGCTTTCAGGATTGCAAGAGAATGAATATGAATAATCATGAGTTAAAATAATTTGTAAATAAATATGCAAAGAGTGCCTATGGTAGACACACATAATGTTGATACATCTGGTTAAATGTATGAAAAAATAGTTTGAAAGCAAGTTGATAACCTAAAGGTATATGTTTGAATATGTATTTAAAATGCATAATAAGAATTCAAGCCTATATTTCTTATGGAATATTAAGAAAGAATCTGAAATGAAAAAGATCAGGTTGACTCGAGGTTGAGATCATTTCAGATAGTGATGGATATGCAATAAGGAAGTTGCATGATGAGACAGTTCCATGTGGAGGAATTGTGTGAGAACTCTATCAGGAGAACAAAGTCATAATCTTAATGACTGTTTTGAAAATTAGATAATAGACTACAAATTCTATTTGTACAAGAATCTTGGATTACATTTTAAAATATCATTGATAAATGAAATATATGAAAATGAACGTTGACCATTCTGATTCTAACTGTAATGTGCAAAATGAATTGGTTCATGATTCATTGTGATCTAAAATATTGTTGTTGTAGCATGTTGATTTGTCCAAGAAAGGTCAATATTAACTTGATTGAGGCTTCTCAAAGAAGAGAGCAGACAGATCCTCGGAGGGATAGATTGCATAGGAAAAGAAAGAGAAAAGAATTAATACTTTTCTCATTATGAAACTCTAAATAATAAGATAGAGTTGTATGCTTTAAAAGGACAACTGTGAGATTAAGTACAGCTAGTAATTGAAAGATAAAATATTGAATGTGTTTAAATGGCCTTGGTTAACCCATGATATGTAAATACAGTGAGACCTTGGAAATAACTCAATTGGACTGAAAGTCTCAGAATGTGTAGAAGGAGTTGGAAAAGGGAAGAGTCCCTTAACTCCTTTCCTAATTATTATTATGTTTCTCTCAGATGAGAGACCGATATGTTGTTGTATGTGAATACTTTTGGTATGAGAAATGTTTATGGTAGTATGATTGTATAAACAATTGAAAATTTGATTTTTCTTACACTAGTGAAAACGTTGTGGGCAATGAGATGGGATGCATAAAGATGTGCTAGAACATATCTGAAAATATTTTGTTAAATTAAATGATGTAGTACATGCATTTTATTTTACATGATAGCTAATGTAATTATGAATGTAATGATCTATGTCATGTGTAGAAAAAGAATGGAGTTGTTGGGGAAGACAACTACCAATGATGGACAACCTCAGGTAGAGGACAATTGCAAGAAGGTTTTTGTTGAAAGATTTATAACGGGACTTTGAGATTTCCCATGAAGCACCACTAATGAGGTGAGGTAATATCAGAGAGGGTACTGGCAGACAGAACATGTATAAAAGTGTCTATTCTAGTGTGGCATATGGAATGAAGGTATTGGGTAAGAATCCCTTCCAAGAAAATGTATTATATTAATGATATGCATGTGAATTTGAATGGATAATGCATGTCATTGATACTCAAGAAGGGTATGATTCAAGAAAGAAAAACCCGAAGGACAGAGGTAGGAGCCTCTAGAATCCAAGGATGATTGAGATCCTTGCAAGAAAATTCATGAACATAGTATCATGAATACTCTGATCAATTGAGAATGAATGGGAGAAAACGTTCTCATGCTCAACACGTTGACTGAAATGCATGTTTGCATGAGAGGGAGTATAATGGACTGTCCAGTATGGAAGGAAGACCTTCCAATATTTTACAGAGTTTTAATAATGGTAGAAAGAGGAATTGGGTGGCCATGAATGTTGGCACCCTAGTGGCACCCTAGTTACTAGTGAAGAAATAATGCTTGAATGCATTCATGTGAAACTCTTATTTTTATGTGTGTTGATTTGAGGCTAAGATCAGCTTAGAGAAGGAGGGACAATCCTGTTGTAATAATGAATATGGACAAGGAATCCATGTGAGAGAGGTTGGTTGAGTTCCAACACACCATGGAAAGAGTACCAAACATAATATATATATATATATATATAATCAATGCAAGGATGCATGGTATGTGAATGTGGCCATGGATATTGGTACATTTGATTAAAATCACTTAATATTGAATTGCATTTGGAAAATTTTGGTATGTTGAAATGATGCATGTGTAAGGAATGATATTTCTTGTTGATATATATCATTGAATATATATAATAATTTAATTTTTGATATGCACAGTTCTAAATTTAATTGGAAGTCATTGCAAGTGTGCAATGAAAGTATAGATGTGCATGAGAAACTAACAGTTTGTTTAGATGTGTGAAGATTGAATTGCAAGAAGACGTTCTTGGCTATGGCAGGAAAATAAGTCCATAATGGGGACCAATTCATGTCGGTTATGAAAGAGCCAAATTGTTATGAGTAGGGAGTCTCATACAAGTGGAATCTGGTTCTTGTGTGGAATAGATCTAAAAAATGAAAATGAAAATTTAGAAATCTATGGTTAACATATTTGAAAGAAAATTTTAAAGAGAAGTTCATGATAATATCTCACAAATTATTGTATACATGTGAATACATGTGAGATGAAATATCTATCGTGGAGAGACAAATGATTGTTTGTCAGGTTGGAAAGCATGGAAAAAGGCTACTGTTGTGACATGAGAACCCTATGATAAGTCAGAATCACCATAGAAGATTTTTTTTTGTGGTAAGACAGGTTGGAGGTACGCCTCAGCAGTGAAAGTCAGAGGGACGCCTTGACTGTAAGACTTGGTGAAGTTTCAGAAACTCTTCTTATGTGATAAATCCTTGGCATGGAAAGATTGATCAACTGACGGACTACATAGCAGAGAAGGGGATGATTGAGCATGAGCCTGAAAGGTGAGTGACGAAAAGGAAGGGGATAATTTGATAGCTCATGTGAAAGAATTGGTGGAGTCTTTAAAAAATTTGCATCTATTGACTGGGATCGTGCACACAATGGGTATGACAAGGAAAACTGTGAGTCGAGTAAATATGATATACATATGTATGCAGATCCATGAACTAAATAGATAAGTACTATGTTGATATGTGAAATTTTCCCTTGATTTTTGCAAAACAGTAATTTTTTTTGTATGAAACTATGATTAATATGCTTGTTGTTTGAAATTATTGTAGGCATGTGACAAATTCCAAGAGTCTCAGAAAGGACCAGATCAAGAAGAAGAAAACAATGTTGAAGCAACTAAAAGACAAGGTACGGCGGGTGTTACTGAGAAAAGAACACCAAGGACGGTGTTCCTTTAAAGGGGGAGGGGATTGTAACATCTCGACCCTAAACCTTTGATTATATGTAATTAATTGTAATTATTGTTTTCCATGATATGGCATGCAAACAAAGCAAGTGTATTAATGATCAATCAAAAATGCCAACAGTTGGTTGTGGGGGGTGAAGACTTAAAGTATTGACCATGGTATCACTAGAGGAATAAGAGGAGGCCCTATTAAGCTAAAGGACCTCAAGCCCTATTCATATTATTTTCCTTAGCCCCAATTTCAAAGAAAATTAGTTAATGAGGGTGGATTGATAGTTGAACAACCAACCACCCCAATGAATGTAAGTATGGAGGGCTTCCATAAGGGACAGGAAGATTTCAGCTATAAGACAACAAGAAATATCACCACGGGTCCCCATGATTGACCCATGAGTTTCCTTATGACAAAATAAATGGAAGGACAAGTTGAGAACCTTCCCAAGCTATGCGTGCAAGATAAGAACACGATTTCAGATAGAGGAAATGAGAATCTTGGGGAAGGGGGGAAGGAATCAAGACTCAAGGGAGAGTCCAGGAACCCGAAATGAGTTCAGAAGGATGTGAGCTTGATACTAGGAAGGTATATGAAAAACCTCGTCTAGGCCTAACCTAGGTAGGTGTGGGAAAATCTCTACCAAGAGGGGTGTGAAGATGAGTTTTCTTCACAAATTGTTGAGAACCAAAGAGAGAAGTTCCCTAGTGGTATCATGGCCTAGCATGGGGTTGGATAGAGTTCTAAGAGTGAATGCATCTGAGCCTATGGTTGGGTGGAAAGGTGAACACCCACAGTCAATTGGCAGGCTACATCTTGTGTACAGATAAGTATATCATATACAATGTGTAATAGAATTAATGGTATGGTTGGATGTTTGTGGTTGTGTGTAATTATGTATACATGATCAACAGTGTTGATATTGTTCTATTGGAATTCATTGTACTTGTATAATAATACATCTGAATTGAATTGCATGGGAATGGAATGTATGAGCAGGAGGACCATGTGTTTTATATTAATTGATTAATGAAATAATACAATTGGTTTCCTCTTGTGAAAATAACCTTAGATATATCGATATGTTTGTGTTTCTTTGGTGTGTAGCAAAGAATTTCTATAGTGTGATACATGTGAAAGGAAAATAGGTTATTAATCTAAGAATGCACAATACTCCCTAGGAGGAATGGACAATGTGTCTTGAGATAGGCATGGAAACCTATCAGTTCCTGAGAAATCCCTTGTGTGGTTTAGAGAGTCTTAATTCTTTCGTGTAATCCCTTGTCCTGGTATAGGTATTTCGTAGGACGTGAATCTCCACCTAAAGAAGTGAGGAGAGAATGCCTTAGTTGGTTCAGAGGAGAACTGCAGATACCCTGAGAGCCTGGTAAGCCTTAGAAAATATCTGGAGGAAATCCCTGAATGGATAAGTCCCAATCTGGACTGATGATATATATAAAATGCATGTTTTGAGCCTGGAGGATTCGTTGCCATTGGATAGGAATAACAAATAGATCCTGACCCTTCGATTGCAATAGGATATGATGCATGGATAGGATGTACCTCGAGACATGATATCCATTGATCTATCAGAGTATTGAATGATGATATGATCCTGACCATTAGTTGGACTTGGTCATCAGAGTATTTAAGTGTAGGGTTGTGGTGGCACTCCGATGGAGGAGAGCTCTGAGAAAATACAAGAGTCATTGGATCTGTGTGGTAAGTAAATATGACCATTGATGGGTGGTGCATCCATCAGTGTAGTCCATTTAGGCTGAGATAAGACACCAAACTGACCAGAGTTGTTGATCCATTGGAGCAGAAAGCTAGAATATATACCATTGTTGGATCTAGCCATCATTACAATGGGGCGAAATCCATTGAAAAAGAGTTGGTCGGAGTTGAATTTCGGAGGAAATTCTCGAGCGACCGTAGAAGAACTTTGAAGGAGGAACTTTGAACAAAGATTTGAACGGTTGATTTGTCATGGTCAAAGGAACTCTAAAAGGAGATCTACACCATTGATATCCTACCCAAGGGCTTAAGAAGGTGACATGGATGGTGCCACGTGTCAAGCAAGAGTGGTTCCATGTGTCATGATGATTTGGTACCTATAGGCAGGAATCCATGAGAAAATGAATGAAACATGCCAAGTGGCATTGGTGCCACATGTCCAACATAGAATATACCATGTGAGATAGGGTTGACTTCTTAAGAGTTGACTCTGGACAGTACTAAGTACAACTCTAAAAGGTTCAGAGTGCCACTCTAAAGGGTTCAAAGTATAAATATGAAAGGAGATATGGATTGTTGATCTGCTGAGAATGAAGATCTGGGCCATTGATTTGTCAGGAATGGAGGAACTTCAAAAGGAGATCTAGACCATTGATCAGTGTATGGGAAAGATCAAATCTCAGTCATTGATTCATTGTAGGTCCTACCGATTTTCCATGGTGAGTAATGGTAAGGATAAGTGACATCACCTAACCAATATATGGTGGACAGGTGTCAACACCTAGATAGGCAAACCAAGTGTTCAGTGATGAAGTGTACACCACGATAGATCACGTGGAAAATATACATGTCAGGTAAAGATCATGCCACATTTCACACAGTTTTGGCCCATTTAAGGTAGAGTCTTCTTGGGAACGTGTGTGCCACATGTCATTCCAACAAGCAAGTACACATGGAAATAGATGCTTAGGTGGAAGGCATACAGTGGCCTCTTTTTTGAGTTGATTGTTTTAGAGTTGACTCTAAAGGGTTCAGAGTACCACTCCAAAGAGCTCGGAGCATGAATCTCAAAGCCAATTTGGGTAGTTGGTTGGTGTAATGGTTAGATGTGATCTCACCCTTTGGTCGTCACGGTTCTCACAAGAACCCAGGAAAGAAAAGGAAGCAGGATGAACGTTAACCATCACACAAGTGGAGAACTCTTATTATATCCTAGTCGTTGATTTGGAGGAACGAATAGATCAAGGATCTAATGAGATAGGTGGCAGATGCCACGATAGCACCAGGTTGGATGACTCATGTGGCAATAGTCACATGGATGCCATGTGGAAGTAAAGTGGCCTTGGGCCAATAGAGGCCTAAGAACTTTGGGAAGCCATAACTTTCGATCTCGAGATCATTTTTGAGAGAAATTATAGTCATTGGAAAGCCCTTGACAAGTAGAAGATGTTAGTGTTGTTAAAAATGGATTTTGAGATGGTTAAGGGAAGGAAATTTTTAATACCCCTTTCCCTTGAAATATTTGAAGGGGGTCGGGTGTGTTACATTCCTTTTTCCTCTTTTAGCTAAATATTTAGGTTGAGAGTTATCTTCTCTATTTCTTCAAGATTATGATCCTTCTTCTCATGTTTCTGCAATTGATCCTTTTGCTTTATTTTCTCTTTTCTAATCCTATCTATTTATTGTTGGGAACTAATGAGTTCTGCTTCAAGATATTATTCTTCCGGATCTATCTTTTCTTTCTAATTATCTTCATTTTATTCATCAATAGGATTTGTTTCCATGGTTATCGAGAGATATTCTTCTTCATCATCACTATCTTCCCTTCCTGCATATGGGCACTTAGCAGAAAAATTTCCTTTTCTACCATGACTAAATAATTTGAAGGGTAGCTTACCTTTGTATTTTTCAGTCCTCTTTTTAAATTTCTCACAAATTGTACTTCTTTTATCTCTAATTCACAACTGGAATAATCACTATATCTCTCTTCATAAATGTTTTGTAGCTTGTCCCAAATTTGTTTAGTTGGTGTACACTTCATTACTTGATAGTCTCATAATATGATAGGCCACTATGTAGGGTACCAAATGTAATATAATATGCAGAAACAAGAATATTTAGCAGATATTAATGGAACAACAAAATATTGAGAAGAGAAACACCATCAATAATACCTTTATTCAAATAAAGCAATGTTCACTTGCCTCTTCAAGGGAGAAACCTCCAGTAGAGCAGAACTCTATTACAATAATTCTCAAGACAATCTTCTCCATGCCTCCTACTCTTATTTATATTAATTATGTCTTCTAAAGAGCATTCTATAGGAAGATATTTCTAGAAGCAGAAGATTCTATTAGGTCTTCTTACATTGACTTTTTCACATTTATTAAATAGGCCTTATTAACTAATTTCGTCCTTTATTACTTGGAAAATATATTATTCTATCTACGTGAGGGGGTAGGGAGGTTAGGTCCCTAACACACTCAAGATGAAATCTATTGATTTTGCATTGTTTTCATTTGAATCCTTCCCAGCTTCATCTCTATAATTTGTTGTGACTAATTCTCAAATACCAAACCCAAGGGCCTTCAAATATATCTTAATTCGTATACTCCATGATGCATAGTTTTTTCCATTGAAAAATGGAGTTTTGTTTATAGGGAGACCTTCCTTACAATCCATATTTGCTCAAGATCTTCCTTGTAGTGGTTAAACTATTTTTGAAGGAACCCACTCTGATACCAATTGTTGAACATATGCTTATACTGAGATGGGGGTAGTGAATTAGTATAAGATAATTTTTACTTTATTTAACCACTCATCAATCATTCATCATCTGAGAAACAATAATCGCATATAAACTCAAATAACAATGCATAGAGTTTATCAGGGAAACTTAATCGAGAGAAAACCATAAAACCTATATTTATAAATTAATGTAGGCACCAACCTATTGTTACAATATTTGTAGGAACCTACCTATTGGAGACACCAATCCCCTCAGTTGAGCACCAACTCAGCAGCACCTGTAGGAACCAACCTACTAGAGACATCAATCTCTTCAGCTAAGCGCCAACTCAACAAGATATTGTGTAGACACCAAACTACTGAAGACACCAATATTCTAAGCTAAGAACCAGCTCAGTAAAACTTGTATAGACACCAATCCAAGATCTCCATACATATAGTTCTTATGGCTTCACTTCCATGCTTCATACTTCAAAAATATCTTCAAACTGTAGTCACATTGCACCTCCATTCCCTAACGAGCCTCATAGAATCACTCCTAGAATATGATCCCATATTGCAACATCATAACCTCAAAACAAAACACTTTGTAGAATCACAAACCTTCAGTCCTTCATAGTACACCCTAAGAAGAAGGAAAACCCCAAGAAAATCCCTCAAAACTTCTATTGCATTTCTTTACATCCCAAAAAGACACCCCAACTCCTCTAGCGCACCTTGAATATATTCTACGCACCTTAGACTTGATATCTTACTTGGATTCACTTCAAATGCACACATCTATCCTATATTTATAATATTTATGTCTTCACTTTTAGGGACTACCTGTAAAGACTAGTTGAGCTGACCTGAATTTTCTAGTTGGGTTGTCTGACAAAAACAATCATTTATCTCCTCATTCCTAGGGAGTTAGAGGGAATGTCATATATCATTGGAAAGGAATCAAAATATGTGTTCCAGCTATATAAGCTATGCTCTCATTTGAGATAGGTATCTAGGGTAAAACTACCTTCAAAGATAGGATATCCAAACTGAGCATAACAAATCCAAAAATAATATTTCCAACAATCTCCTTCTTGCAATATTTATCTTGGACATCTATTGTCTCCCTTTGTATTTGAAATCAATGAAAACAATATTTCCAACAAGTACATTGTAGAGGCACATTTGGTACTCTTGGAGTAGGGTCACCATGTTATAGCAAGATTTTCCTCACCCCATGCAACTTTCTTAGAAGGCCTTTTCCATTTCCCTATGCAGACTTGAAGTCCCCTTTTGCACTTCTGAGAGCTAAAAAATAATATTTTTCCACATATACACTCCCTAATAGTTATACAACATGTGTATACATAGGTTGCACCACTACATCCCACGTACATCGGGTTTGGTGTTCAAAATTAAAAATTATGTCGGGTTTCCATGTAACTTCACGAGATCCATGATCCTTGACCTTCCATATACTGGAAACGTTCTGACTCGGCCCTTTAGTTCCATTTAAAGGCTATAAATTGGGCCATATCCAAAAAGTGGAATAAGAGAGAAATTATGCTCTAGATAAATTTTTGCTTCACATTGAGTTTGCATCCCTTTTTCCTTTAAAGTTTGAACACATTGTTCAGCCCCCAAGCTCTTCCCTCTTTGATGTAGAACCTTATTGTCTCTCTTATATGAGCTTGCCTTTGGTGGAGGATTGAAGTGGTGGAGGTCAAGCTAGAAGGGACTTATTTTCTCGGTTCCGAGACATGCCGACACAAAAGTTTGTCACTCATACACTTATGTTGATCATATTTTAATAAAAATACTCTTTTCTCGCCCAATTAATATCTTGCAAATATTTGAATTGTTATTCCATGGGCATATATGTTATGAATGTTGATGGATTGTGCTATTATATGTGATAACATTATATATTATCAACATATGCTTGTGTATATTGGTTTTTGAAGAAAATTTGTAGGTATAAATCTTTGAGTCAAAATGGTGGTCTTCATCGAACGTCTGGACAAGGTAGGCTCTTTATCTTGTCTTGTTATCATTTTCATTTATATAGCATACTTGGGACTAGAGTTGATTTCTGCATTCATTCCATCTTTTGTGGTTTACCCCATGGCATAGAGTGATTTTTCTCATAACATAATTGGTGACCATACTGGGGAATGAATCTTTTTTTTGGGGTTTGGAGTGCTTTTCTCCTTTGATTGCTCTCTGTTTGCCTGAGTTTTTGTGTCGCATGATTGCTTGACAACCTGTTTTTACTTTGTATTTGAGTTTCTTGGCATCATCCTTACCCTGGCATGTTTTAATACATATACACAGTTTTTCCCTTGACCGACACATACATACACGAGTTGTCTTTCTATAGGGTGCACACATACGTGGTTTTTTCTTAAACATTCATGTACATCAACCTTTTTATCTTAATTGTTGAGTTTGGTATTTGTTGGGTGAGTTTTGATGGTTATTGAGTCTTCTTTGGTCTCTGTCATAATTGTTGAGTGCCTGCAGAGTGATAGGAAACCTTTCTTTGGTTAAATGTTTGGGCAATTTTTCTTTCTCATTATCTTTTTCATTAGTTGTCATTGCATATTGGTCTGAGTGTTTTCTTCTTGGTATCCTTCTTGGATTGTCTCTTTTTGCTTGCAATGGGGTCTATATATCAAGTTGTTATTCAGTCCTTGCGTTTTCATTTCTTTATATTGAAAATACAAAAATATTACATTTTGCATATTGGCATTTTCTCTTTTGGTTGTTTAGTATTGATCTTGATACATATATGGAAAGATTGCATCTCATTGAAATTGTAGAGTTGAATTGAAAGTTGCATTTTGAAAAAGCTTATCATCTTTTGAGAATTGAAATTTAGGACTTAGCTTCATGTTCATATTCATTTCTTTTATATGTTGAGTCATAACATCATTAGTTTCATGACCACATATTTTGAGTAAAAAAATCCATTAAAAGTAACGTTGATTAATTAAAATTGATTAGAAATTATTTCATTTTTCAATGTACACAAACAAGTATAGGATATAGGGCCTTGGAATAGGATTTTGTGAGAAAACTCCTCCAAGGATATTAAACTCAACATATGTGTCTAACTAAGAGAGTGGTGAAATCCATTTTGTAATTAGTGACGTCAAGATGCTCCGCTCACACCGGAGTTAAGCACTAGGTTGTGCGAAGTTGGTTGTAGAGATATCCCTCCAATACCTTCTTAGCGTCGGAGATATTTTTGGGGATCTACTCGTATATGGGGGTCTTGCTAGTACCTTTACCTCTGTGAGAGGTGGTGCTTTCAAGATTTTGGGCTTTGTTACCCTGCCCATACGGTGGACTTGACTTATGACTGTTCTTCTGCACATTGGTTATATCTTGGTGGCTTTAGTTTCTTGACATAG
>JASDQU010738931.1:164782-175695 GCA_032191745.1 Picea mariana
GACAACAATGGGTAATGAATAAATGTTGAATGCTAATTGATGAGTTTTTGTGCAAGAGGGAAGTTTTGGGAAAAAGAGCCCCACACTCATTCAGCCCCCCTCTAAGTGTGGTAGGTGTGTCCAACAATGTCTTTATTATCACATCCATTTAAACCCTCACAAGTGCATATTTTGTGTTAATTCTAGCCACCTTTTAGGATTCTTAGTCTCTGAGCATGGGATCTTGGTGGATCCTATGAAGGTTGAGGCAATACTTCGATTTCCTCCCCCGCGCAACATTCATCAACTTCAAGGTTTACATGGGAAGGATAACTTACTACATTGGTTTATAGTAAATTATGCCAATATAGCTAAGGGTTTCATGCATCTCTTGAAGAATTACACTCCTTTTATATGGGATGAGCGAGCTTAGGAATCCTTCGATTCTCTTAATGACGCCTTGGTATCGATGCCTTTGTTGAAGCCTCCAGACTACAGTAGACATTACTTTATTTATATCGTCGCGTCCAAAAGGATGGTTGGTATGGTTCTAGTTCAAGAGGATGATGAGATCCATGAGCACATTGTCTACTACCGTAGTCAAAACTTAGTCGGCCTTGAACTTAAGTACTCTCGCGTTGATAAGCTAGCCTTGGATGACTTACATGCGGTTCAAATATTATGACACTATATATTTCTTTGCAAAAATACTGTAGTTGTTGATGTCAATCCATTTCAATACGTCCTTACTAGGCGTATCATAGGGGGAAAAAATAATAAGTGGATTTTCATTTTGCAAGAGTTTGACCTCTATTTTGCTTCGAAAAAATCTAAGAAATCACTATTTTTTTCCAAGTTGATATCGGACTTCCCTCAATTGGATGAGGACGTAATTCATGGTGATTCATTCGTGGATGAACATATTTTCCTTATCTCGTCATCAGACCCCTGTTATGGAGAAATTTTGATCTATCTTTAAACCTTGAAGTTCTCTCAACATATTTCGAGAGACGATCGATGACACATACGACATCAAGCTAAAAATTACCTTGTCATCGACGACACTTTGTATCATCGGGGTGTAGCTAATATCTTGCGTCGTTTCTTGACTCATGAAGAAGATGTGTCAGTTATTAATGATTGTCATAGTGTGGCTTGTGGTAGTCATCTATCTGGGCTAGCGAAAACCCAAAAAATATTGTGACCTGGTTATTTTTGGTAGACAATTTTTAAAGATTGCGTCGAAGCGGTCAAGAAGTGTCACCCTTGCCAAGTGTTCACTTGTAAAATGCACTCGCATCCAGCCCCTCTTTACCCAGTCATCACCATCGATCCATTCACCAAGTGGGAGGTGGATTTTATTGACTGCAACCCAACTTTGGTTGGGGGGCATCAACATATTATCGTGGTCGTAGACTACTTCACTAAATGGGTAGAGGCCACTATTAAATTGGATGGTAAGACTACATCATTTTTCGTGTTCAACCAAATTATAGCCCAGTTTGGAATCCCAAGGGAGATTGTCACTGATCATGGCAGTCACTTTCAAAATGAAATGATGAAGGAATTATCATCAAAACTGGGGTTTAAGCATGGTCATTCTTCCCCGTAATATACCCAAGAAAATGGACAAGTAGAGGCTATGAACAAATCTCTCAAGACCATTTTGCAAAAAGTTGTCATCTAGTGAAAATATGACTGGCATGTAATGATTTACCCCACGCTTTGGGCGTACCAAACCTCGGTTAAGACTTCCACCAATTTTTCTCCTTTCCAGTTAGTACATGGTGTGGAGTCAATCCTTCCAATTGAATGTGAAATCCATTCCCTTAGACTAGCAGTTAAGCTCCTACCTGACACTTCCGATATCAAAGAACACCTCGTTCACCTAGAGCATATAGATGAGAAACGTCGAGATGCCTCTACGATTTTCAAAGAAAATAAATGAGATGTCAAGGTTCAATATGATAGGTATGTTTTTCCTTGGTAGTATGTTGAGGGTGACTTGGTCCTCTTGTATGAACAAGCCAAAGAACCATTGGGCGCAGGAAAATTCAACCCCATGTGGCACAATCCTTATATCGTGTGGCATGTTTTAGAAAAAGGAGCCTACGAATTAGAAGATTATGAAGGGAATATGTTGGCTGAGCATAGAAATGGGCTCTAATTGAAAATGTATTCCGCTTGAGCCCTCAAGCTTGGGCATAACTCTTTGTATACTAGTGTATCTTAGTGTACATATATATATTTTCCTTTGTGTCATCGAATTGATTATCGCATTTTCCCTTGGTTGGAAGATGTCAATGAAGTCTTTAGTTTACTTAGGATTCACAGATGGTCCCAGTCATCATACACAGAACTTGGCTTCCATCACTTGGGTCATTTACTCACTCGAGGGTCAACTGGTGTCTTCAGGTGGCATTTTTCTAGGGCCATCAATGAATAATGTGGCTGAATATAGTGTCGTTAGAGAGATTTTACACGACACCATTTCACATGGTGTTTGGTATTTATATATTCTCCTGGACTCCCAATTAGTAGTATGTCAGTTGAAATACAATTACCATGTGCGAGACCCTACTCTACTCCAATGATTCCTACAGGTATGACTTTTGGAATGACACTTTGATTTTATTACTTATAATCACATACCTAGAAGTTATAATTATGTATATGATGCATATGTTAATTATGTTTTAGATTGACATTTGTCACATAACTAAAGTAAAGAAAACACATCCATCAATGTACACATTGTAACATATATAAGTAAAGCTGAAGACTGATGTTTTTTATATTTGATCTCTCCAAAAATATGGAATCATAGTACAAAATGGGGCTGACACCCTCAAAATACATATATGGCCGGTAGATACAATAACCATGAAATATACGCATGGGGTGTCAGATATGTATCATGATAGAATATTATGACATTTTCAAGACACCGGAAGAGTCTCACCCACGCACGGGGCACACCCACCACCTGTCATTGCATAGCCTCTGGCAGATCCTCCACCTGAACCATAGGAATCCTGTGCATCAATCAAGACAGGTTCCCCTACACATTTTAAAGAACTCTCTTTGCATCTCCTCCTGCTGGCTCATATCCCCAGTGCCTCTGACGATGTCATGGGAATCCATCTAGTCATCGCGGACCCACATCTGCATAACAAAGTAATTGTCAATACTTGATACCATCCAAAAATATTTTTTTTTTTTATTCTCTTTGAAAAAACACAAAAAATGAAATATATAAAAAAACAAACTTATACCTATATCACTGTAGGTGGAATCTGGTGGCAATGGCATATCTCGATCTCCTTTGTAGTTAATCCCAGCGTAAGGGTAGTCGTCTATGGATATAACATGTCGATGCCACCAGAAGAAGAACTCATCATTGTAGGGGGTTGGTACCCTACCACCTCCTAGCCTCCTCGTCATATCAGTCCACCGTGACATGGTTGGATCATGCGGTTTGTATGGAATGATCTCCACTCTAGGGCTCAAACCTGGAACCCACTCAAAGAAAAAACTACATAATATAGATGCAAACCTGAAGTTTCTTTTCCTCCCTTGTTTGCAATCTGTCAGTTGGCTCTTCATGTTAGCCAGTACTGAAGTACATCATTCATAAACTGTGGGTCACAAAACTCCACTATGTAAAACATCAGTGGCATGTATTCCTTGTGTAACGAGGTCGACCCCGTGATCCATGTAAGTACAAGGACGACGATATTCAAGCTTAGGTTCTCAATCTCCCTGATGGGGAGTTGACTCCCTACTTCATCTGTGTCTGTAACACAGTGGGTGGTGATGTATTCCTCTATGTTCATGCCACCCCATTTCCTAGAGATTTGAGATTCACCACCTCGCCCTGATGAGATAATGAAATAAATGTCCTCTTGTTGGCATAGGGGAAAACCTAGGGTTCAATGCTCAAGAGCGTACCAACAATCCCTAACTATTGGCCCTTTCGGAAACACCTACGAAGCAGATGCAGTCTCACCCAAAGTAGCTATAGGGGGTTGTAGAACACAAGTGTCTACAACCAGAAGGAATGCAAGTGGATTTAGAACGATAACGCATAGTAATTTAGTTATCTCCTATCTCCTTTAATCCTACTACACAAGATTTATCTCATATATGTCACAATAATGCAATAACAGTATAACATAAGAAAAAGAACACAGAATCAATCACACATAACATGAGATATACGTGGTTCACCCTCTCTCTAGGGCTACATACACAGAATTGTGCTTTATGATATATTAAGTGAAAGCATATAGTTCTATCTGTGCACTTAGTTGCAGATCTCTCTTCTTCTCTCTCTTTCTCCCCTCCCTGCACACCCAGCTGCAAGGTTGATCTTTGTACCCAGCTGAAGATCTTACAATACAGACTACTCTCACAATACAATAGTTCTCCCTCAATAGCAATCTCTCCTCATAACATAATTGACCCCATCCCAGGTCCTCTTGACCTTTATTTATACATTACAATATCTCACTGACAACCTTAGGCCGAAACCTAGGTGTCCAAAATTCCAAATGCCAAAACCCTAGGTGTCTAAAACCCTAGGTCAATTTGACCCGGATTTTTAAGGCTTCGCCAGCTTGTCTTTCCTTCCTTCTCACGTAGTGCTCCAAAGCATCCAACGGTGGAATTTTCCATTTGTTGAGTTGTCCATGATCTATCTATCTTGTTGATTTATCTTCCTCGATCTCCTCATCTAACATCTTGCTTTATCTTACTTCGCTTTGTCTTTTATTCTCTTTTGCTCTCTTTGCCCTAGTATCAGTCACTGTGTCTTTCGTGCAGTTCACATTTTTCCTTTTCTTCCTTGTTCTTCACTTGCTTCCAAAATGAAGGGCCAACAATCCCTCAACACTCACATGTGACTCATCTCAAGGCACTTCAGGTCTGAATCTTCTGTTTCACTACATCTTCAAACTGCACGAGGTAGCCTGTTCTTTCTGCTCTGTCCTTCCCTTCCTTGTGCAGATTGTCTTTTCTATGTCTGGCACCCAGTTTCAACTGAACCTGGCACCTAGACCCTTTTCCTTATGCTTTTACTGAGAGCTGTGAGGCAACTAGTTGTCATAGTACAATTTCAACCGACTCTCGTTCAATAATCCTTCCTTCCATTCTCCATTCAGTGTCTTCAACTGCACAGCTCCTCCTTCTGTAACATAGGCAACCTTGTACGGCCCAAGCCAATGCATTATGAACTTCCCTACATGTTTTATGAACTTACTGTCATATACCAATACCAGATCTCCTTGCTTGAAGGCTGTCTTCTTGATGTGCCTGTCATGGTAGGCCTTTTCTCATTCCTTCTGAGCCTGCTGGTGAATTCCTGCAATAAATATATCTTCTTCTATTTATACCAACTACGAAAGCCTCTCTTGTACAGTGCCAATATCATCCATATTTGTAAAGGCTGCAATTCTTAGACTAGGAACCAAATATTCCATGGGTGCAACTGCTTCTAGACCATAGACCAATTTAAAGGATGTCTTCATGGTCAACTTTTTGCAAGTGATTCTATAGGCCCATAACACTGCTAGTACTCTCAAATCCTAGTCATCCCTGTTCACACTGCAAATTTGTGTTTGTGTTGTCTCCAAGATCTTATTGAAGGCTTCGACCGTCCCATTCACCTGTGGATGGTAAGGTGTGCTCTTATGATGGTGAACTTCAAATTCCTAAGTCAAATCTTCAATAGTCTTGTTAATAAAATGCGTACCTTGATCACTCATCAAGATCTTTGGGCATCCAAACCTAGTTATGATATCCTCAAAGATAAATCGCACAGCTGTAGTTGCACTACAGTCCTTAACAACTCTTTTTTCTGCCCATCTGGTCAAATACTTTGTCGCATTGATTATGTATCTAGATCATGTGTGCTTTCCTGGTGGGTTGATAGGTCCCATGAAGTCAATGGCCCATTTCTCGAATGCTTGTAAGGTCAGCTGAGGTGCTAGAGGTATTTCATCTCTTCTAGAAGGTTTCCAGACTCACTGGCATACATCGTAGGCCTTATAGTATTCCTTAGCATCTTTGTGTAGAGTAGGCCACCAAAGGCCAACCCTAAGAATCTTTTGCGTTGTTGCTTTCCCTACATAGTGTCCTCATGTGATGCCCTCATGTGCTTCTGCAAGGATCAATGGTCTCTCTACCTCCATAACACATCTCCTTAATATCTCATCAGGTCCCATCTTGTATAGCTATCCAACTATAAGTGAGAAATATGTCACACGAACTACCATGTGTTTCTTCTGAGTAATTATATAGTCTCTAGGTTCCATTCCTGTTGAAAGGAACTCGACTATCTCCATGAAGTGATCATCGACTCTTCTAATGGCTAGTAGTTGTGCATCTGATAGTGTATCCTCCAGGCTGGTAGGTTCCTCTCCATGATCCAACCTAGACAAGTGGTCAGGTCCTTTGTTCATTCTCCCTGGCTTAACCATAATCGCAAAATCATATACCTGAAATAACAACAGCCATATGCAAATTCTCCCCCCAACACTAGCTTTTTGACTAGGTATTTCAACACAGAGTGATCAGTGAACATCTTAAAATGTCCTCCCAGCAAATAATGTCGAAATTTCTGTAGTGCATACACCATAGCTAATCCTTCTCTTTCAGTGGTTGTGTAATTTATCTCAATTGTAGATAGTTTTCTGCTAGAAAAGGATAATGGATGGTCGATGTCTCCGGCTACTGGTTGTGCTAGCATAGCTCTTAATGCAATGGACAAGGCATCGACATGCACATGGAATTCTTTGCTCCAGTTTGGGAAAACCAAAATGGGCGCAGTAACCATCTTCTGTTTTAGTGTGTCGAAGCTCTGTTGTCATTCGTTCGTCCATTGAAAATGACAATCTTTATTTAACAACTTCTCCATGGGTGTTGTTATATGTCCATACCTCTTGATGAACTTCCTGTAGTATCATGTATGTCCCAGTGCAGTGCGTAGTTGTCTCACTGAGGTAGGGGGAGGTAGATCAACGATAACGGTGATCTTGGAGGGATCCACCAACAACCCCTGCTTGCATACAATATGCCCTAGCAAAACTCCAAAAGGTGATAAAAAGATGCACTTCTTCAGATTCAGGGCAATATGGCATTGCCTGCATTTATCCAACATTAGTCTTAAACATTCAATGTGATATTTTAATAAGCTAAACACAGTCCAATCATCAAAATATGCTTCTAAACATTTATGTAAAAACTCTTTGAATGCTTCAACCACCACCCTTGAAAACATGGTTGGTGCATTCTTTAGTCCAAAGGGCATCACTGTGTACTGGTAAGATCCCCATTTTGTTGCAAATGTGGTTTTATGGCGATCTTCTTTGGCAATCCTAATCTAATGGTATCCTAAAAATCCATCTGTGAAGGAGTAGACCTCATGGCCTCCAACATTATCTAACACTTCGTCTGTGAACGGTGTAGGAAAGGGATCATGTAAGCATGCATCATTTAGCTTCCTCAAGTCTACACAGATATTGATCTCCCCTGTTTTCTTGTCTTGGACCACCATAGGTCTGATCCATTTTGACTCTTCAACAGGTTTTATGATTCCTGCTTTTAACATTCTGTCGAGCTCAATCCTGACTTTCTCCTTATACTTTGGGTTCAATCTGTAGGGTCTCTGCTTGACTGGCCTTGCATCTGGTTTGAAGGGGATCTTCATCTCTCCCATGGGCCCTTTAATACCCTTCATATCTGTGAATTTTTTTGGAAAAAGATCTTGATATTCATGCAACAACTCTGTGATCTTATCAATAGTGGCCTCATCCCAGTAATCTCTGACATTTTCCAGTTTAGGTGTTTCCTCCATTCTTATATTAACTTTCTTTATTTTAATGGGCTTCCCAATAAAAGGCAATTCGACCCCAGGTCCTTCTATGTCTCTCTTCCCTTTTGTTTCTGCGATGGTCACATTCCTAGGATCGTCGTCTTCATCAGCATTGATATTGTAACAGCCTTGCAATTTCTAAAGAGGTGCAGTCCATTCATCCTCTTCTTTCTCCACAGGGAGGCTAGGTGCCTCCTCCAAAACTTTCTGCCTTACAATCTGTAACGCTTGATCCACTGTAGGATACTAGATTTCAAACAAAAAGGTGGCTACAAAGTTCTGAGTCATACCTTCCTAATTTGCAATGATGAGGCGCAGTTCAGCTTGTAGATACCAATTAATAGGTGTTGTGTCCAGATTGTTAATAAATTTATGCACCCATTGTTCTTGAGGAATGTTGCTCCAGGCCTCCTCGCAACTACGCACATGGTATTTCAGACAGCTTTGACCTATGTATCGAACTGCGCTTCCTGCGATGTTGTCTGAAAATCGTGCTGTCATCAAAGTGTGGCATTGCACCCATTCTGCAATGCTCATCTTATGTGTTCCCCACCTTCTTGATGGAGTTGCTTTCAGAGCTTCGTCCAGTGCCAACAACCTCTGTTGTGTTGGTACAACTTCTTCAAATTCCAACAAGAAAGTTTATGAGTGATTCAACCCATCAAAGGTGGGCAAATTACTTACTATTGTGCCAATCCAGCGAACTTCTCTGGTCAATCTGGCACTTCTCTGCATAGACACTTCATACATCTTATTCTGCCAGTTCTCTAGTGCTTCTTTTTATTCTGATGAACATGCACTATCACTTTGTCAGCTTAAATTCCCATCTGTTGTAGGATTAATGTAATCTTGTTGTCTTGCTGTCAACTTGTAGATGTTTTCTAATTCATATGCATGGTCTTCTTCTCTGATTGGCTCTGTGTATCTGTGACCTTCATCAGGATCCAAAGGTGAAATGACCCTAAGGCCATTTCCTTCAAACATCATTCTTAGTTTCTTTAAATCAACCACAATTGAATTTTTGAAAGCCCAATCAATTCCTAACAGTGCAGGATAAGAACAACTCTCATTAACTATCTCAATTACTTCAAAATCTGCAAATGTCCTCACCCCATCAATGTCCACAGGGACATGCTCCAGTCTCCCAAAGGGGCTTACTACCTGCTGATTAGCCATCCTAAGCCTGAGAGGGGAATAGATCAACTTAGGTTTTCCCATCAATGCCCATGTCCACTTCGTCATGACATTGACTTCTGACCCTAAGTCAAGGACCACATAATCTATATCATAATCTCCTATCTGAGCATTAAGGTGTAGTTCCTTATTTTTCCTTCTCTTCTTGGATAGTTGATGTACTGCTTTATTCAACAAAGGGTCTACCCTTCCTATCTCATATTTTCTGACGAAGGTTTGTAGTTCTTGTATGGATTTTTCATCCTTAATCAACTCAATAAACATGTACAAGAAACTGACAAGTTTACTCACCTCTTTTCCATCTATGGGCAAAGTAGATTGATCAAAGGCCAGGGGAATTCCACGTTCTCTTACCTCTGGTCGAAACTTTGATGAAGAAGCCTGGTCTCCTCTTAATTCTTTTATGGCTTCCTCAAATGTCTTCTTTTCTTTCCTCGGATCAAAATCTTGTGTATTCTCCGCATCGTTTCTAACTCCTGGACCTTTTGTATTCTTCTCTAGAGTCACTCTGTCTTCTCCTGTAATAGAGCCACCTCTAGTGATAACAGCGACTCTGGGATCTTCTCCATGAGGTTCTGCTTTGATCAGTTGTATTTGTTGGTTTCCTCCTCGTCTATCCTGAAGTTTGGCTAACAACACAGGGAAATATTCAATGACATGTTCAAATGAGTTGCAGTAGCTGCAAGTGGTACAAAGGTTATGACAGTCCCTTGCCAAGTTTCTTGGTTGTGTGCAGTTATAACAAATGATTTGTCCTCGACCTCGACCCATACCTCCTCCTCTTCTTCTTCCTCTGAATCCCCCGCAAGGGTTGAAGTTTCCTCTTCCTGGGGAGTTATATTGTGCAGTGTTTCCTTCTTGTTGTACTTCACCTTGGATTTTGTATATATCTCTTGACCTTTCATGCATGAGGTCATAATCCCTACAATCCCTATCATCATTCCCCTCCGACTTACAAAACGTGCAATACAAATTTGTGGGTGTTTGGACATACTTTTTCAAATAGTAACATTCACCAGGGAGATGTCGATTTATACATACCTCACACCAGGGTAGGGTGAATTGCTTCAAGGGGCTCAGAGCTCCAGAGGCCAAGTATTCATGAAATAGGGGACAATGTTCCTTGTCATGGCCTTCTGATTTTCATCTGACACACCAGATGTATTCTCTTTTATTTTTTCCCTTGTCTTTCTTCATATCTTCTACCTGCAAAGACAAACTAGTTAGATGACTCAAGATTTGAGTCATACCTGAGCTGGATTCTCCCATAGGGGTTGATTCTAGTTTCATAGCGATCTCCAATGCCTCAACCTGTGAAGTAATATTTTGTTGCATAAGAGGAACTCTGATGTGTGGCAAGAGAGCAGCAATGAACCATTCCTTGTTTTGCTCGTCTGGGATCTTAAAATTCAATCGACCCATTAAGGTTTTAAACCTCTAATCAAATTCCCACACAGGTTCAGCTACTCTCTTCTTGATTTCTTTCAACTCTGTAATGCATTGTGACTCTGACTTGGTTTTCTTGAATTTTGTGACCAACACATTCTTGATCTCATTCAGCGGTTTACGTTGTGCAATTCCTTGGACAAGTTTCATGTACCATCTCAATGCGCGGTCTCTTAGGGTAGTACTAAACTAATCTCTCTTAACTACTTCCTTAGTGACATTATTAATACTCCATAAAGCTTCACATAAAAACTAGTGTTGATCGGAATCTTCAAATCCATCTCCCCTAAAGATAGGGAGCCTCATCTCATCTGCCATAGATCTTCCTAGGTTTCCTGACTGAATAGGTATTGAACTGCTTGTACCAGCGCTCTAAGTGTTCTGATGACTTAGGTTACTCTGGTTGCTTAACGATGTTGAA
>JASDQU010738931.1:175715-189911 GCA_032191745.1 Picea mariana
TTGTTTTGAAAACTTTGGAGAGTTATGCTCACAGCCCTAATCCAAAGTGCTAATCCTAGTCTACTGTTGGTGGAGGACCCTAGAAAAGAAAAATTTCTAGATAACTTTTAATTAGCGTTGATTTTAGTGGTTGTTCTTTACGCAAAGGGGTGCATGGAAGTGAAACAAATGGAATTATGACTCAGACCCAAAGAGTGCATCAAACATGATAAGCAATCATTTTCTTTCGATGAACGTCTATCTAAGGGAGAGAGAGAGTTCTTTTCACTTAACAAGCACAAAATACGGAGTATCCTCAAACAATTCTTTTCTCAATCAAATCTTGATGTAATGCAAAACTTTTTAAATGCCTTCTAATATGCTCAATCAATCATGAAGATATCTTTATTGTTTGCGTACGAATGATGATCAATACAACACAATGATTATCTTTGCTAATTATCTTCTTGGTATGAATGAAAACCAAACTAGCATAAGCAAGAGTCAAACAAACAATACACCCTTCGTATCAATCAGAACGAAAAAGAGAAAGAAAAGGAAACAAACAAAGAGAAAACAAAATTCACACCCAAAAGAAAAAATTGAAGAACAATGACCTTGACCGAAATCAAGACAAAGAAGTCTATAGGCCTTTGATGAGCTTCACCAGGGTTTTTACTCAGCTGATGAGGAGATGAGAACAATGCATAAGTTTCAAACTTCACTCAACAGGAAAAACTCAATGAAAATAGTGAAGAAGGCTACAAGATCCAATTAACAAGTTGTTTATTCTTCAAAGAGGATAGATGTCAAGGTTGAAAAGGAAGAAGAATTGGCTCACTAGATCACTCAGCAAAAGAGACACAGAGGCAAACCCTGAAGCAGGCAATTCTAGAGGGTTTTTTGGCCAAAAATAGGTTGGCGCTCTGTTGCCAAAGGAAAAGAGCATTATAGCGCTCTGTGGAAAGGTATGGGGGAGCGCTGGCACTCTGTTAACACTAGGACAGGGGTGCCAGGGTCTAAAAGCCCCAGAAATGTCAAAAAATTCCAAAAATTGGGATTCAAATTCGACAATAAAGCTGAGTATGATGAGGTAAGGAGACAATCAGCTCGAGAAACTAATCAAAGGAGGAGTAAACCAGATCCGAAACAATCAAGGGATAGAACAAGGTCAATGAGGAGAAAAATCCAAACAAGAGGTTTCGATTTGAGGCTATCTCCCCAGTGGAGTCGCCAGTTTCTGTTGTAGGAAAATCTCCCAGCGGACAGGTAGATCACCTCTAGAGCTTGACCTTAACCCTAGACAGAAAAATGCTTATCATGGACACTGAATTTCTTTCAAATCTATCTAAACTAACACACGAGAAGGAAGGATGACAGAGGTACCTTTTTATCGACGTTTGTCCCTGCACGCTCCTGGTTGCGCTTCGATCCTTTGCTCCTCGCTGGATCCTATGGACAAAACAAGATACGACCGCTTCCTACTCTATTGATATTAGCTTGAAAACAGATCTATCACTAAGTGATAAGTTCATGTGACATCAGACACAAACTAGAAAGAAACAGGCCAAGCGTGTCATATTGATGAGAATAACAACAGCAGTACTTACAATCGTAGATGCGAGTGCGACAGCTTCGTCAAGTCCCCTTCGTCTAACCCTTGCCTGAAAGCTCCACAATCTGGATAACAGCAGCTTCACTGATCACTCTCTTTTGGTTGACTGTGAGTTTCCTCCAAGATCATAAGTTTCATGTATTCAGTTCTTCCTCCCTTTCCACCATCATAGAACCTGTTTATATAGGTTAAGAGGAGCTTAACCTCTTGAGTTATCTTTAGAACAAGTAGGGAACCTTCTTCTTGGATCAGGGATCTCTTGATTAAACCAAGAATTCGAGCACAATATCCTCCTAATCTTGAAAAATCCTCCCCTTATTCTTCTCAACGGGCCAACCACTACCTCAGATTAGACAGCGCTCCCTTAGAAGGGGCATCAGAGCATTGTAGCGCTCCCTGGTGAGCCTTAGGGAAGCGCTAGCGCTCTCAAGATGAGAAGTGCTCCTTCAAAGGGGGATGAGGAGGGTTATAATGCACCCTGAAGCACTATAGGGGAGCGCCAGCGCTTCTGGAGCTGAAGTAGAGGAGCGCTCCCCCTCAAAACCTTTGTTTCAGGGTCCCTTTCAGGTGTCAAGAGTTGTTTGTCTTCAGTAAACCAGTTCTCCTCCTTCATATCAATCATGTGAGATGTTATAAGTGCTCCCTGAGTTTCGTCGACATGGCAGTATGTCTGAACATCCTTTGCGACACTTGTGACCAACTTGCGACACTTGCGAAAGTTGATGCGACACTTACAACAATTGAGAGGGATAATGCGACACTTATCCAGCTGAGCAATTTTGACGTGTAACAAAGTGTTTGCTTGTAAAATGCACTCGCATCCAGCCCCTCTTTACCCAGTCATCACCGTCGATCCATTCACCAAGTGGGAGGTGGATTTTATTGACTGCAACCCAACTTTGGTTGGGGGGCATCAACATATTATCGTGGTCATAGACTACTTCACTAAATGGGTAGAGGCCACTATTAAATCCGATGGTAAGACTACATCATTTTTCGTGGTCAACAAAATTATAGCCCAGTTTGGAATCCCAAGGGACATTGTCACTGATCATGGCAGTCACTTTCAAAATGAAATGATGAAGGAATTAGCATCAAAACTGGGGTTTAACCACAGTCATTCTTCCCCGTAATATACCCAAGAAAATGGACAAGTAGAGGTTGTGAACAAATCTCTCAAGACCATTTTGCAAAAAGTTGTCAGCTAGTGAAAATATGACTGGCATGTAATGATTTACCCCACGCTTTGGGCGTACCGAACCTTGGTTAAGACTTCCACCAATTTTTCTCCTTTCCAATTAGTACATGGTGTGGATTCGATCCTTCCAATTGAATGCAAAATCCCTTCCCTTAGACTAGCAGTTAAGCTCCTACCTGACACTTTCGATATCGAAGAACACCTCGTTCACCTAGAGCATATAGATGAGCAACGTCGAGATGCCTCTACGATTTTCAAAGAAAATAAATGAGATTTCAAGGTTCAATATGATAGGTATGTTTTTGCTCAGCAGTACGTTGAGGGTGACTTGGTCCTCTTGTATGAACAAGCCAAAGAACCATTGGGCGCGGGAAAATTCAACCCCATGTGGCACGATCCTTATATCGTGTGGCGTGTTTTAGAAAAAGGAGCCTACGAATTAGAAGATTATGAAGGGAATATGTTGGTTGAGCATAGAAATGGTCTTTAATTGAAAATATATTCCGCTTGAGCCCTCAAGCTTGGGCATAACTCTTTGTATACTAGTGTATCTTAGTGTACATATATATATTTTCCTTTGTGTCATCGACTTGATTATCGCATTTTCCCTTGGTTGGAAGATGTCAATGAAGTCTTTAGTTTACTTAGGATTCACAGATGGTCCCAGTCATCATACACAGAACTTGGCTTCCGTCACTTGGGTCATTTACTCACCCAAGGGTCAACTGGTGTCTTCAAGTGGCATTTTTCTAGGGCCATCAATGAATAATGTGGCTGAATATAGTGTCGTTAGAGAGATTTTACACGACACCATTTCACATGGTGTTTGGTATTTATATATTCTCCTGGACTCCCAATTAGTAGTATGTCAGTTGAAATACAATTACCGTGTGCGAGACCCTACTCTACTCCAATGATTCCTACGGGTACGACTTTTGGAATGACACTTTGATTTTATTACTTATAATCACATACCTAGAAGTTATAATTATGTATATGATGCATATGCTAATTATGTTTTAGATTGACATTTGTCACATAACTAAAGTAAAGAAAATGCATCCATCAATGTACACATTGTAACATATATAAGTAAATCCGAAGACTGATGTTTTTTATATTTGATCTCTCCAAAAATATGGTATCATAGTACAAAATGGGGCTGACACCCTCAAAATATATATATGGTCGGTAGATACAATAACAATGAAATATACACATGGGGTGTCAGATACGTATCATGATAGAATATTATGACGTTTGCAAGACACCGGAAAAGTCTCACCCACACACGGGGCACACCCACCACCTGTCATTGCATAGCCTCTGGCAGATCCTCCACCTGAACCATAGGAATCCCGTGCGTCAATCAAGACAGGTTCCCCTACACATTTTAAAGAACTCTCTTTTCATATCCTCCTGCTGGCCCATATCCCCAGTGCCTCTGACAATGTCATGGGAATCCATCTGGTCTTCACGGACCCACATCTGCATAACAAAGTAATTGTCAATACTTGATACCATCCAAAAATATTTTTGTTTTTTATTCTCTTTGAAAAAACACAAAAAATGAAATATATAAAAAAACAAACTTATACCTCTATCATTGTAGGTGGAATATGGTGGCAATGGCATATCTCGATCTCCTTTGTAGTTAATCCCAGCATAAGGGTAGTCGTCTATGGATATAACATGTCGAAGCCACCAGAAGAAGAACTCATCATTGTAGTGGGTTGGTACCCTACCACCTCCTAGCCTCCTCGTCGTCTCAGTCCACCATGACATGGTTGGATCGTGTGGTCTGCGTGGAATGATCTCCACTCTAGGGCTCAAACCTGGAACCCACTCAAAGAAAAAACTACATAAGATAGATGCAAACCTGAAGTTTCTTTTCCTCCCTTGTTTGCAATCTGTTAGTTGGCTCTTCATGTTAGCCAGTACTGAAGTACATCAGTCATAAACTGTGGGTCATAAGAACTCCACTATGTAAAACATCAGTGGCATGTATTCCTTATTTAACAGGGTCGACCCCGTGATCCATGTAAGTACAAGGACGACGATCTTCAAGCTTAGGTTCTCAATCTCCCTGATGGGGAGTTGACTCCCTACTTTATCTGTGTCTGCAACACAGTGGGTGGTGATGTAGTCCTCTATGTTCATGCCACCCCATTTCCTCGAGATTTGAGATTCACCACCTCGCCCTGATGAGATAATGAAATAAATGTCCTCTTGTTGGCACAGGGGCAAACCTAGGGTTCAATGCTCAAGAGCGCACCAACAATCCTTAACTACTGGCCCTTTCGGCAACACCTACGAAGCAAATGTAGTCTCACCCAAAGTAGCTATAGGGGGTTGTAGAACACAGGTGTCTACAACCAGAAGGAATGCAAGTGGATTCAGAACGATAACGCACAGTAATTTAGTTATCTCCTATCTCCTTTAATCCTACTACACAAGATTTATCTCATATCTGTCACAATAATGCAATAACAGTATAACATAAGAAAAAGAACACAGAATCAATCACACATAACACGAGATATATGTGGTTCACCCTCTCTCTAGGGCTACATCCACAGAATTGTGCATTATGATATATTAAGTGAAAGCATACAGTTCTATCTGCGCACTTAGTTGCAGATGTCTCTTCTTCTCTCTCTTTCTCCCCTCCCTGCACACCCAACTGCAAGGTTGATCTTTGTACCCAGCTAAAGATCTTACAATACAGACTACTCTCACAATACAATAGTTCTCCCTCAATAGCAATCTCTCCTCATAACATAATTGACCCCATCCCAGGTCCTCTTGACCTTTATTTATACATTACAATATCTCACCAACAACCTTAGGCTGAAACCTAGGTGTCCAAAATTCCAAATGCCAAAACCCTAGGTGTCTAAAACCCTAGGTCAATTTGACACGGATTTTTAGGGCTTCGCCAGCTTGTCTTTCCTTCCTTCTCACGCAGTGCTCCAAAGCATCCAACAGTGGAATTTTCCATTTGTTGAGTTGTCCATGATCCATCTATCTTGTTGATCTATCTTCCTCGATCTCCTCATCTAACGTCTTGCTTTATCTTACTTCACTTCATCTTTTATTCTCTTTTGCTCTCTTTTGCTCTCTTTTCCCTAGTATCAGTCACTGTGTCTTCCGCGTAGTTCACATTTTTCCTTTTCTTCCTTGTTCTTCACTTGCTTCCAAAACCAAGGGCCAACAATCCCTCAACACTCACATGTGACTCGTCCCGAGGCACTTCAGGTCTGAATCTTCTGTTTCACTACGTCTTCAGACTGCACGAGGCAACCTGTGCTTTCTGCTCTGTCCTTCCCTTCCTTGTGCAGATTGTCTTTTCTATGTCTGGCACCTAGTTTCAACTGAACCTGGTACCTAGACCCTTTTCCTTACGCTTTTACTAAGAGCTGCAAGGCAGCTGGTTGTCATAGTAAAATTTCAACCGACTCTCGTTCAATAATCCTTCCTTCCATTCTCCATTCAGTGTCTTCAACTGCACAGCTCCTCCTTCTGTAACGTAGGCAACCTCGTACGGCCCAAGCCAATGCATTATGAACTTCCCTGCATGTTTTATGAACTTACTGTCATATACCAATACCAGATCTCCTTACTTGAAGGCTGTCTTCTTGATGTGCCTGTCATGGTAGGCCTTTTCTCGTTCCTTCTGAGCCTGCTGGTGAAATCCTGCAATAAATATATCTTCTTCTAGTTATACCAACTGTGCAAGCCTCTCTTGCACAGCACCAGTATCATCCATATTTGTAAAGGCTGCAATTCTTAGACTAGGAACCAAATATTCCATGGGTACAACTGCTTCTAGACCATAGACCAATTTAAAGGATGTCTTCATGGTCAACTTCTTGCAAGTGGTTCTATAGGCCCATAACACTGTTGGTACTCTCAAATCCCAGTCATCCCTGTTCACACTGCAAATTTTTGTCTGTGTTGTCTCCAAGATCTTATTGAAGGCTTCGACCGTCCCATTCACCTGTGGATGGTAAGGTGTGCTCTTATGATGGTGAACTTCAAATTCCTAAGTCAAATCTTCAATAGTCTTGTTAATAAAATACGTACCTTGATCGCTCATCAAGATCTTTGGGCATCCAAACCTAGTTATGATATCCTCAAAGATAAATCGCACAGCTGTAGTTGCACTATAGTCCTTAACAACTCTTTTTTCTGCCCATCTAGTCAAATACTCTGTCGCATTGATTATGTATCTAGATCCTGTGCACTTTCCTGGTGAGTTGATGGGTCCCATGAAGTCAATGGCCCATTTCTCGAATGCTTGTAAGGTCAACTGAGGTGCTAGATGCATTTCATCTCTTCTGGAAGGTTTCCTGACTCGCTGGCATACATCGCAGGCCTTATAGTATTCCTTAGCATCTTTGTGTAGAGTAGGCCACCAAAGGCCAACCCTAAGAATCTTCTGCGTTGTTGCTTTCCCTGCGTAGTGTCCTCCTGCGATGACCTCATGTGCTTCTACAAGGATCAATGGTCTCTCTACCTCCATAACACATCTCCTTAATATCTCATCAGGTCCCATCTTGTATAGCTATCCAACTATAAGTGATAATGTTGTCGCACGAACTACCATCTGTTTCTTCTGAGTAATTGTATAGTCTCTAGGTTCCATTCCTGTTGACAGGAACTCGACTATCTCTGCGAAGTGATCATCGACTCTTCTGATGGCTAGTAGTTGTGCATCCGATAGTGTATCCTCCAGGATGGTAGGTTCCTCTCCATGCTCCAACCTAGGCAAGTGGTCAGGTCCTTTGTTCATTCTCCCTGGCTTAACCATAATTGTGAAATCATATACCTGAAATAACAACAGCCATATGCAAATTCTCCCCCCCCAACACTAGATTTTTGACTAGGTATTTCAACACAGAGTGATCAGTGAACATCTTAAAATGTCCTCCAAGCAAATAGTGTCGAAATTTCTGTAGTGCATACACCATAGTTAATCCTTCTCTTTCAGTGGTTTTGTAATTTATCTCAGTTGTAGATAGTTTCCTGCTAGAAAAGGATAATAGATGGTCGATGTCTCCGGCTCCTGGTTGTGCTAGCATAGATCTTAATGCAATGGACAAGGCATCGACATGCACATGGAATTCTTTGCTCCAATCTGGGAAAACCAAAATGGGTGCAGTAACCATCTTCTGTTTTAGTGTGTCGAAGCTCTGTTGGCATTCGTTCGTCCATTGAAAATGACAATCTTTATTTAACAACTTCTCCATGGGTGTTGTTATCTGTCCATACCTCTTGATGAACTTCCTGTAGTATCATGTATGTCCCAGTGCAGTGCACAGTTGTCTCACTGAGGTAGGGGGAGGTAGATCAACGATAATGGTGATCTTGGAGGGATCCACCAACAACCCCTGCTTGCATACAATATGCCCTAGCAAAACTCCAAAAGGTGATAAAAAGATGCACTTCTTCAGATTCAGGGCAATCTTTCATTACCTACATTTATCCAACATTAGTCTTAAACATTCAATGTGATATTTTAATAAGCTAAACATAGTCCAATCATCAAAATATGCTTCTAAACATTTATGTAAAAACTCTTTGAATGCTTCAACCACCACCCTTGAAAAGATGGCTGGTGCATTCTTCAGTCCAAAGGGCATCACTGTGTACTGGTAAGATCCCCATTCTGTTGCAAATGTGGTTTTATGGCGGTCTTCTTTGGCAATCCTAATCTGATGGTATCCTGAAAATCCATCTATGAAGGAGTAGACCTCATGGCCTCCAACATTATCTAACACTTCGTCTGTGAACGGTGTAGGAAATGGATCATGTAAGCATGCATCATTTAGCTTCCTCAAGTCTACACAGATCCTGATCTCTCCTGTTTTCTTGTCTTGGACCACCATAGGTCTGATCCATTCTGACTCTTCAACATGTTTTATGATTCCTGCTTTTAACATTCTGTCGAGCTCAATCCTGACTTTCTCCTTATACTTTGGGTTCAATCTGTAGGGTCTCTTCTTGACTGGCCTTGCATCTAGTTTGAAGGGGATATTCATCTCTCCCATGGGCCCTTTAATACCCTTCATATCTGTGAATTTTGTTGGAAAAAGGTCTTGATAGTCATGCAACAACTCTGTGATCTTATCAATAGTGGCCTCATCCCAATAATCTCTGAAATTTTCCAGTTTAGGTGTTTCCTCCATTCTTATATTAACTTTCTTTATTTTAATGGGCTTCCGAATAAAAGGAAATTCGACCCCAGGTCCTTCTATGTCTCTCTGCCCTTTTGTTTCTGCAATGTTCACATTCCTAGGATTGTCGTCTTCATCAGCATTGATATTGTAACAGCCTTGCAAATTCTGAAGAGGTGCAGTCCATTCATCCTCTTCTTTCTCCACAGGTAGGCTAGGTGCCTCCTCCAAAACTTTCTGTCTTACAATCTATAATGCTTGATCCACTGTAGGATACTGGCTTTCAAACAAAAAGGTGGCTACAAAGTTCTGAGTCATACCTTCCTAATTTGCGATGATGAGGCGCAGCTCAGCTAGTAGATACCAATTAATAGGTGTTGTGTCCAGAGTGTTAATAAATTTATGCACCCATTGTTCTTGAGGAATGTTGCTCCAGGCCTCCTCGCAACTACGCACATGATATTTCAAACAGCTTTGACCTATGTATCAAACTGTGCTTCCTGCGATGTTGTCTGAAAATCACGTTGTCATCAAAGTGTGGCATTGCACCCATTCTGTGATGCTCGTCTTATGTGTTCCCCACCTTCTTGATGGAGTGATTTCAGAGCTTTGTCCAGTGCTAACAACCTCTGTTGTGTTGGTACAACTTCTTCAAATTCCAACAAGAAAGTTTATGAGTGATTCAACCCATCAAAGGTGGGCAAATTACTTACTATTGTGCCGATCCAGCGAACTTCTCTGGTCAATCTAGCGCTTCTCTGCATAGAAACTTCATACATCTTATTCTGTCAGTTCTCTAGTGCTTCTTTTTATTCTGATGAACATGCACTATCACTTTGTAAGCTTAAATTCCCATCTGTTGTAGGATTAATGTAATCTTGTTGTCTTGTTGTCAACTTGTAGATGTTTTCTAATTCATATGCATGGTCTTCTTCTCTGATTGGCTCTATGTATCTGCGACCTTCATCAGGATCCAAAGGTGAAATGACCCTAAGGCCATCTCCTTCAAACATCGTTCTTATTTTCTTCAAATCAACCACAATTGAATTTTTGAAAGCCCAATCAATTCCTAACAGTGCAGGATAAGAACAACTCTCATCAACTATCTCAATTACTTCAAAATCTGCAAATGTCCTCACCCCATCAATGTCCACAGGGACATGCTCCAGTCTCCCAAAGGGGCTTACTGCCTGCTGATTAGCCATCCTAAGCCTGATAGGGGAATAGATCAACTTAGGTTTTCCCATATATGCGACCCGGTGAACTACAACCCACGTACACCCTATTTCATAATTTGCACCCTTTAATACTCAAAAAATGGGGTCAAATTTAAAATTGTAAACCACTAGAAATGAAGAGGAGGGAAAGAGCACTTGCTTGGTCCAAACAGTTGTCAATTTTTTTGCTCATAGCTCCCACAATTAGCACTTGAATATTGTAGGAAAATTGTTCCAAAATGCACTATATGGGTAAAAAATTCAAATGGTATGGTAAAATTGGTTATTTTTACTATTAGTAGAAAAACTTTACCCACTTTACATAGTTTCTGCTAATTGTCTTGACCTAATGGACTAATAGTACAATGGAAGGAGTTGGTTTTGGTGGTTTTTTCAAGGGATTTTTGCGGTTTCTAGCGTCATTTTGCCTGTTCGTGACTTCGGAAGGTATTTTCTTTGACCAACATATAAGATAGGTCACCAATCCATCTTGGATATTTGCATTATCCTATGACTGTTATCCATATGCCTTAGGTATGAACCCATTTATTAGCAACATGGAACCTCCTTATTGCTATTAGAAGTGTCTTTATTGAATGGTATAGGCTTACCAAACATGGGTTCCCTAGTTAGAAACTTTGTGCCATATGGTGCCCATGCAAAGATTATTCAATAAAAACTGGGAGTCCCTTACAGTTCCAATATGACTTTGTGTTCGAGCTTCATATTCTTACTCATAAGCATGTTGACCTATACCTATGGGACTCCCACTGAGTCTTGTTTAATCTCTTTTCTGACTCTCTCAAAAAGAGAAAAGATTGTCGATTGAACTTGTCTCTTTTGCACTCGTTAATTGGCTTTGAAAGGACGTCTATTTGGTGTAATTTTAACCCTTTTTCAGACTAAGTAGACTAATTTCAAAAAAGGAATGGCTAGAAGAATTTTCCTGGGTATTGTTTTATACTTTTTCGGGCCTAGGGGACTAAATTTATGAAAAGAGGACATTCTTTGGAGTTAATTTGTAATTGCATATCATTCTCTTGCTTGCAGTATTCATCCTATTATTGGTTCCCTCTTTCTTGTTACAAGCCTAATACCTCAACAATTTACATCACCATCCAAGCAGAGCCTTGTTTATATCCTTTGCATCTTGATACCTTGTACCCTAAGAGGAAACATTCCCCTGAGTGTCCAGGTCATGCATGCACCTCCTTGCATTGAGAATAGATATGTTCCACTGTTGGAACTAGTTTCTTACTCGCGACACTTGTTTCCTCATCTGTATCATATCATCCATTTGTCTATGAAAAAAAAAAAAAAAGACGAGCAGGAAACAAATATTATCTCATGTTGGCAACAGTCGTGACGCCTTTGAACAGAGAACAAACTTTTGAGTCCACTTGTCATCCAAAGTTTGGGTTTAACATGACCTTAGGAAGCTAAGATCATTACTTAGAGTTTAATCCTTCGACAGGTTACTCTTCCAGTCCCTCTGGAGAGTTTGATTGGTGCCTCCTGCATCACAAAGTTTCATTATCAAGTCTATGTTTTCAGAGTCCAAGTCCTCCATATGCCTCATGCTCTTGTTCAAAGGAATTCTATAAGCCTATGTCATCCATTCCTCAGAACTCTTTACTTTGCATGTCAGCCATACCCTCAGTGTGTCTCGGAGTTACATGAAGTTGTATTCCTACCATGCACCCTGGTCCTACTTTCATTATGGGTAGGTAACTTTGAACCCAACAATTGACATCTCCTCATTGGTCAGTGACTGGGGAGTTTCTCTTGTGTTCAAAGGCAAGAAATCTATTCACACATTGGGATTCGTGTAGTGTCTTGGATGCCATTATCCTTATTGGTGGTTTCCTCACCTTTGTCAACAATTTTTCTTATTAGTTGTTATTTAGAGGGTCTTTTCATCCACTACTTTCATCCGGTGCATGCGAAAGATGCATAGGGTCGTTGGTTCATGAACATGTTCTTCGTCTGAGTTCCTCCAAATCATCAAGATATTGCTTTGTACCTTGTGTTGACTGATAAGATATTCCTTAATGCTCTCATTTCAGTGGGTCTCCTTCCATTGACTTCAACTCATCTATTATAGAAATAAGGCCTAGAGTCCTATGAGTACCTAGAGGCTTGCAGTCATCAGTGGCAGGTTCTCTCTCCATCGACAGTTGAGAATACATCAATGTCTCCTGATCGATGGATTCTTCAAGTGTTCAACCTCAACACCTCTATTTGCACTTGTAAGAATATACTCAGTGCCTTAATACCTACTTTCATTATCGGTAGGTTGTCTCACGTTTGTTAATGATATACCTCAATGACCAGTAATCAAATGAAGTCTCATTGTGTTCGACCTCAACTCCTTTATTCACATGATGTATACTTTCACCTTTGGCAGATCATGTAGAAGACTTGAATACATCAGCTTATAGTAGCAGCTTTCCTGAGTTGTTGTTATCATTCATTGGACCAGTACATATATGAATTTAGTGATCATGGGAGATCAAATTGTACTCCATTGTATATAGATATCTTCAGATAGATTTTGAGACTGGTTTTCACTAGGCCTTATTCGTGACTATTATATCCTATAGCATGTATCTACTTTGTATCTCTTATTCATGGCCATGAAATTTTGTTTCGTATATTTCCACATGGATCTGCAGTGTAATTCAAATTGGCATCCATGTGTACAATGTCATTATGGATTGTAATATTCTCATGAGCAACTAGTTCATCCATATGGGTCTCCATTACTCCACTTCTTGGAATTATAATGTATTTCATCCATCACAGATACTCCTCTGACCTCACACATTAGGGGGCATCTGTTATAGAAAGATTTTCCTCACCCCATGCAACTTTCTCATAAGTCCTTTTCTATTTCCCTATGCATACTTGAAGTCCCCTTTTGCATTTCCCAGAGCTAAAAAATCATATTTTTCCACATATACACGCCCTGATAGTTATGCGTTATGCGTATACATAGGTTTCACCACTACATCCCGCGTACATCAGGTTTGGTGCTCAAAATTAAAAAAAAAATCCAGGTTTCCATGTCACATCATGAGATCCATGATCCTTGACCTTCCATATACTGGAAACATTCTGAATCGGCCCTTCAATTCCATTTCAAGGCTATAAATTGGACCATATCCAAACTGTGTAAGAAGAGAGAATTCAACTTTTGAGACAAAAGATACTCTCGAGAGATTTTCGCTTCACATTGAGTCTACATCCCTTTGTCCTTTAAAGTCTGAACGCATTGTTCGGCCCCTAAGATCTTCCCTCTTTGATGGAGAACCTCATTGTCTCTCTTAGATGAGCTTGCCTTTGGTGGAGGATTGAAGTGGTGGAGACCCAGCTGGAAGGGACTTAGTTTCTCGGTTTTGAGACATGTCGACACGGAAGTTTGTCACTCATACACTTCTGTTGATCATATTTTAATAGAAATACTCTTTTCTTGTCCAATTAATATCTTGCAAATATTTGAATTGTTATTCCATGAGTGTATTTGTTATGAATGTTGATGTATTATGCTATTATATGTGCTAACATTATATATGATCACCATATTCTTGTGTATCTTGGTTGTTGAGGACAAGTTGCAGGTATAAATCTTTGAGTCGAGTGCTCAACGATGGTCTTCATTGAACATCTGGACGAGGTAGGATTTTTATCTTGTCTTGTTAGCATTTTCATTTATATAGCATACTTGGGATTAGAGTTGATTTTTGTAGTGATTTCGTCTGTTGTGGTTTACCCCATGCCATAGAGTGATTTTCCTCGTAACACACCACTAGGACATAGGATCATCAAAGGTGCACTAGCCAATTATTGGGTGGCATCCAATGTGGTCGGAGGGAAGTCAAGAGGCATACCATATTGACAGTTATGGTTTTGCAAATGGATATATGTGGAATTCATAAGATTTCTATGACAAGCAGAATTGTCAAGTTGATCTTGACCTAAGGTTGGGCATTGTCTCATTGGCTGGGT
>JASDQU010738932.1:10919-26070 GCA_032191745.1 Picea mariana
CTGGTGCTTCTGGTTTTCTGGTACTTTTGGTTTTCTGGTATTTCTGGTTTCCTGGTACTTCTGGTTTTCTGGTACTTTTGGTACTGGTGAAAACTAGGGTTTCACTTTCTGGGAGTTCTATCCACTGAAAAGGTGCGCTGAAGATACCAATGAGTTCCTTAGGCTAGGGATCACTTTTCTAGATGATCTTTGGGCTGAAATTCCTCTTCAATAAAAATCTCTAATTTTCTTGTACGACAAGAGTGACTTTTTTATTTTTCCTGTGAAAGATGCTCTCTTCAACTTAGCTTTGATACCATGTTAAATTTTAAACTATTATTAGGTTACATTTCAATTTACTATATAACCATAGCATAGATAGGATCACTGAGAGAAACACAATCACAAGATACACAACATTTATCCCAGGAAACCCTCATGGGGAAGAAAACCCATCAAAAAATTCCTTAATATAGATAGGGAATACAATGCCAAGACAATAAACCAAACACTAGAGAATATCCTCTCCCAAGTAATGCGCCTCTCTCTCTCTTCCTTCTTCTCCAACTACAACTACCAAAATTGCGCTCTGGATGATCGAATGAGTGAGTGAAAAAACTAGCAAGCGTTGAAAGGAGGCGTCTCTTCACTAGCAGGGCCGACTTGTCTTTCTGGGTGGTTAGAACCACTTTAATTTTCCTGGGGGCTGACTTCTCAATTTGCATATTACAATTAGGGTTTGACCAATCCACAAAAGGGGATCTGGTCATTTACAATGCCCGACATGATCAATCCACAAAAGGGGATTGATCCAATGAATAATACATCAATAATAAATAGAATACTCTTTGCATTTACAATATTTCAACAATAAAATGAATTAAGCTAACCATTAAATGGTTAAATCAACCTCAACACATGTTCACAAATTTTAATGTGCAAATAAAACCATAGTGCAACCTCCCAATAATCACTAATTGATTGAATCAACATGAAAATGTGTGTAAATGAGAGGGGGCACACTCCAGCAAGTGTTTCACCATGGAAACAAGATGTATCTCCTAGAAAACATCATCATGATAACAACATAATGAAAAAATAGAAAATTCACTTAGGTTTAAACCTAGGGCACACCACCAAAGGACTATAACATGAGTAATACCTCATTAAACCTTAGGAAAATGCTTGATAATAAAAAATGTGTGTAGTATCCCCCTACTCTAACTCCAATTTAGGAAAAGGTACATCCATGAGAGTACTAACATCACCAAACGCATTCTACCTAGGAGATATCCATCAAATGTTAAAATGTCAAGTCATATCACTTAGGGAAATCCCATCAGGCCAAAGTGGACAACCACAACACTTCCACCATCTAATCACATCAACATAACAAGATAAATGGACAATAGAAATGCTAACCCATCCAATCATCAAGTATGTTCTGACCACACATCAAGTTGAGAGGACCATGTAGAATACCTCTCCTAGTGACAAACCAACATTATAGCATCAACACACCTAGTCATTAGGAAATTTCGACAACATCATGAAACATGTACCTCCTAACACCATTTTCTAACCCCTTGGATGTATAGACCCATCATCCAAGAACAATATATAGCACATCCAAGATAAACAAATATACCATAACTACACTATAATGAGATAGCATGCTCCAAGATACCAACAAATAAGAAACATATGAGTGATCAACAAGGAAAGCACAATCATCCAACCAAGGAGAAGTGAGACTACCCGAACCAAAGACATTCATCAAATAATCCAATGCCATGAAGAGAAGGAGCTCCATGAAGATGAATCCCCCAAATCAGTCCAATGCTCCAAAATACCAACTGCAAATCTCCACCAATATGATGAAAATCACAATATGAAACCGCATACAATATGAAGTGTAACACATTGTAAATATTCTTAATATAAAACTCAAAGTCAAGATCCAACAATAAAAAGGTGGACTATTTAGCCATATACTTATTTACTTATGTTTAAGATGTGTGTTCTTTAATGATCATTATGAACCATAGTTTGTTTTATATTATGAAAAATGTAAAAATAATATAAAATCCAAGAATACAAAAATCCCATGGAATAAAAAGAAGAATAATCTATAGATGAAATATTCTATGCCACTTGTTTTTTAGATTATAGCACCCTTCCCATGTTTATTGAAAATATTACCTATTTTAATGATATGTCCAAAGTAAATTTATCATCGTTGGGTGAAAAAATGTTTGCATCATGCAAAGACAATGTATATATTGTTTTGAAAAGATTATATTTACTTATGTTTAAGATGTGTGTTCTTTAATGATCATTATGAACCATAGTTTGTTTTATATTATGAAAAATGTAAAAATAATATAAAATCCAAGAATACAAAAATCCCATGGAATAAACAGAAGAATAATCTATAGATGAAATATTCTATGCCACTTGTTTTTTTAGATTATAGCACCCTTCCCATGTTTATTGAAAATATTACCTATTTTAATGATATGTCCAAAGTAAATTTATCATCGTTGGGTGAAAAAATGTTTGCATCATGCAAAGACAATGTATATATTGTTTTGAAAAGATTATTTTTCCATTTCTATCTCAATTTTCCAAGAACATGTATGTTTTGGCTTGGTAATTCCCATTACTTATTTTTCCATTATTATTTTGCTTCTAAGGACATGTATGTTTTGGTAATTGTTATTATTTACACATAAATAAACTTAAATGTTGAAAGATTTGCATCATCCCATGTTTATTGAAAATATTATCATCGTTGGGTGAAGAGATTTTGCATCATGCATTTTGCTTCTAAGGACATGTATGTTTTGGTAATTGTCATTATTTACACATAAATAAACTTAAATGTTGAGAAATTTGCATCATCCCATGTTTATTGAAAATATTATCTATTTTAATGGTACGTCCAAAGTAAAAGTTATCATCGTTGGGTGAAGAGATGTTTGCATCATGAAAAGACAATGTGTATATTGTTTTGAAGAGATTATTTTTCCTTTTTATCTCAATTTTCCAAGAACATGTATGGTTTGGCTTGGTATTTGTAGTTATTTATTTTTCCAATATTATCTTTCTTCTAAGGACATGTATGTTTTGGTAATTGTAATTATTTACACATAAATAAACTTAAATGAGATTTGCGAGTTTGTATAGGTTAGAAGGGTTGTATGGGTTGAAATTATGAACGTAGAATAAATATAGAGTGAATGAAGAGATTGGATAACAAAACCCATCACTCACCCACTTGTATGCTACTCAGTATTACATTATTCAACATATTACATCATTTAAATAAATGAAATATTGACAATCTTGTTCCTAGAAAAGGGTTTCCATGGACCTCGTACTGCTCATGGTTAGTTGAAGGTAGGTATTCTCAATCTAAGATAATCATTGATTGCATATGATCAAGGTGTCATTCAAAGTTTCCAAAGCACAATAACATACCATAATATTCTTCTTTGCATGGTAGGCAACAGAAGCTCATAATATTCTTCTTTGCATGGTAGGACAATGGAAGGTCGTGGTTGATTAAAGGTTGTTTGAAATGATTGAATTTTATTTTTGATAATTTGTGTAACGTTTTCCATTAACAACAATTCAAAAATATTGCTCCATGTATTGAGCTTCAAGTTGAGTCACGCCACTTGTATTTTTTTCTTCTGATATCAATTCTAACAACGAAAAATATCTCATAAAAAAAATTGTGTGCTCAAATATCCTTCTATTGCACGTGGCATCCATTTCCCATTTGTGCATGCAGAACTATTTTCCATCACACACTACAATTATTTTTTAGGGTGCGCAACCATTTAAGCCTCGCACTAGAATCTCATGACCATTGCTGCTAAAATGAACTAACAATTAATATTTATTAACTGTTATGCCTGCATATGCAACAATTATGCAAAATTAACAACAATCATGCACTACCATGCATAATTATGTACAATTTCAATAAACATAAATAACATAAACATACACACGATAAACAACATGTAAACACACATAAAAGAGTATGTATCTTTTGCTATAAATCACCAACTGCATGTAGACCTCATACGTTCCTCCCAATTGTAAACTCTGATGTTCATACACTCAATAGCAGGTCACCCCCGAGTTGGGGCTATGACTCCACCAGGAAAAAGGCTCATAAGACAACTAAAGTCTAACCCACAAAATAAAACAACACAGGCTCAGACAGACACTCCAACAACAATTCCCATCTCACAACCTTTCATTCCCCATAGCATGTCCTACCCAAGAAAATGTACCCCCTTCTCTTCTCTGCTCAACAACCTTTCGGGCTATCCCACTTCCCTTCTTGGGCTTCAACAACAAGTTGGCCAAGAAGTCTCAAAGCTCTGTAGCACTTGGAACACAAGGTTTCTCAAGGAATTACAACACCCACTAGCCTATACATGGGGAAAACTACTCCCAACAACTCTCTCACTCGGAGAGAATGGCTCTGCAGGGTCGACAACCTGCTTCTTCAACCTAAGCCACCTAGGATTTATAGGGTAACCAACTTCAAATTACACTCCAAAAAAAGTAAGAATGATGGATGTAAGGGTGAGTGAAAGATTGGAAGAATGATGAATGATGATAAATTACCACAATTTCCCCGCATTATATTGCATGTTCCTATCTTAATACTTGCCAATCTAGGAAATGCCTTTGACTCCACTTAATAATTTAGGAACTTATGATACAATTGTAACATAAAACTTATGACTTAAAAATAATATTATTTATTTCTTAGCTTAAGCTCCATAACTTATCCCCCTTTCCCTCTAGTGGAGTCCTACCCCATACCCTTTCATCATACTTGCGATGTATTTTATTAATAAAAACTAGTGTAATTACATATTACATATATTTAAGCTTGTTGTACCTGCTCGCCAAAACACACATGTGAAAGACTAACCTGGCCTCTGTGTGTTTTTTGCACCAAAACCCAACACCCGCAATGGTTCCGCAAATCAAGAAAAAATGTAGGACCGTTAGTGCGCTGGCCCCCAAACTCCGGTGAAGAACTTGTTCGTATGACCCCATATGGCCAACAAATTACCCTTTTGGCGTGCTCATCGACTAGCTCCCTCCGTGAAGGTGTGTGGTCATATGGAGTGATACCTGTGACCAGGGGCTCACTTCTTTGTTGTGAAAAATCTGCATGCTAAGTTTGAATGGAGGTCATATGTAAAGGTTACATGGGGTAGCGTAGGGGATAGACCAGTGCTTTTAAACTCGGACTATACACTGGAGTCTCTGTGTGCACCAAGTCATATGGTGTGGTTGTTGGGGTGTTTGAGCCAGGGTTGGGGCTAGGCCCCAACCCTTTTATCTGCTGAAATAACATAAATATATGTTTAAATAGTTAAATCAAACATTATGTTGTAAGAACTAATGTGGGCGGGCTGGTAGCTCGGCCCTGCCAAAAATATTCCCCCACACCTGGAGGTCGTGAGTTCAACTCCTATGGAGTCCAAACTTTTGCTAGTACAAACCAATGGAGGGGTGCCATGTGGCAGCCCACAACTGGGACACGTGGCACCATACCATTATCCCAATAATATGTCACATGTAAAAATATGATTCGTCCACCTGTCATCCATCATCTACCTAGTCAGCATGCCAACGCATCTGCCACGTCACTGTATGACGATACAACCTGTATGGTCATATGCCATGTAAGCACTGTACAAACTGTACGGATTGCACAATCAGCAAAAAATTGTATGTTTGGAAAAATGGACAGAACGTGATATCTTGCTCATACGACGTCTGTTTGATCATGTTCAAGTTGCATTGGGTTCATAACGATGAGGCCTACTCACATGTCCGATTTGAAGCGATTCTTAGCACTTTTATTTTTGAGCTAAATTTGATCCCATGGATCACTAACCCATCCAATCATCAAGTATGTTCTGACCACATATCAACACGAGAGGACCATATAGAATACCTCTCCTAGTGACAAACCAACATTATAGCATCAACACACCTAGTCACTAGGAAATTTTGATATCATCATGAAACATGTACCTCCTAACACCATATTCTAACCCCTTGGAGGGATAGACCCATCATCCAAGAACAAGATGTAACACATCCAAGATAAACAAATATACCATAACTACACTATAATGAGATAGCATGCTCCAAGCTACCAACAAATAAGCAACCTATGGGTGATCAACAAGGAAAGCACAATCATCCAACCAAGGAGAAGTGAGACTACCCAAACCAAAGACATTCATCAAATAATCCAATGCCATGAAGAGAAGGAGCTCCATGAAGATGAATCCCCCAAATCAATCCAATGCTCCAAAATAATAACTGCAAATTTCCATCAATGTGATGAAAATCACAATATGAAACCTCATACAATATGAGGTGTAACACATTGTAAATATTCTAGTATAAAACCCAAAGTCAAGGTCCAACTATACAATGGTGGACTATTTAGCCATATACTTATTTACTTATGTTTAAGAAGTGTGTTATTTAATCATCATTATGAACCATATTTTGTTTTATATTATGAAAAATGTAAAAATAATATAAAATCCAAGAATACAAAAATCTCATGGAATAAGAAGAAAGTAATCTATGGATGAAATATTCTATGCCACTTTTCTCTTTTGTATATTATAGCACATTTCCTATGTTTATTGGAAATATTACCTTTTTTAATGATATGTCCAAAGTAAAATTTATCATCGTTGGGTGAAGAGATGTTTCATCATGCAAAGACGATGTGTTTATTGTTTTGGAGAGATTGTTTTTCCATTTTTATCTCAATTTTCCAAGAACATGTATGTTTTGGCTTGGTAACTGTCATTACTTATTTTTCCATTATTATCTTGTTTTTAAGGACATGTATGTTTTGGTAATTGTCATTATTTACACATAAATAAACTTAAATGTTGAAAGATTTGCGAGTTTGTATAGGTTAGAAGGGTTGCATGGGTTGAAATTATAAACATAGAATAAATGTAAAGTGAATGAAGAGATTGGATAACTTGAAAACGCATTACCCATCCACTTGTATGCTCCTCACTATTACATTATTCAACATATTACATCATTTAAATAAATGAAATATTGACAATCTACTTCCTAGAAAAGGGTTTCCACATACCTCGTACTGCTCATGCGTTGGTTGAAGGTAGTATTATCAATCTATTGTTTGCCCTTTCGGGCAATTTATTGCAATTGCTTGAGAGATAACATTGATTGTATATGAACAAGGTGTTATTCAAAGTTTCCAAAGCACAATAACATACCATAATATTAATCTTTGCATGGTAGGACAACAAAAGGTCGTGGTTGATTAAAGGTTGTTTGAGATGATTGGAAGAGTTTTCTTGGAACTAAATCATGATAGATATTTAGTTTTAATTGATTTTTGAATAATTTGTGTAACATTTTTCATCAACAACTCGGAAGTCTTGCTCGTTGTGTTGCACGCGACATCTATTTTCCATTTGTGCACGCGGAACTATTTTCCAGTGTGCATGACAATTATTTATGAGTGTGCACAACCATTTAAGCCTTGCACTAGAATATCATAACCATTACTGCGTAAATTAACTAACAATTAATATTTATTAACTGACATACCTTGCATATGCAACAATTATGTAAAACTAACAATAACCATGCACAACCATGCATAGTTACGTACAATTTCAACAAACATAAATAACATAAACATACACACATTAAACTTGAACATGTAAACACACATAAAAGAGCATGTATCTTTTGTTATAAATCACCAACTACGTGTAGACCTTAGAGGTTCCTTTTAGTTGTAGACTCTATTGTTCATACACTCTCAATAGCAAGTCACCCCCAAGCCGGGGCTATGACTTCACCAGGGATCATAAGCCAACTAAGGTCTAACCCACAACATAAAACGACACAGGCTCAGGCACACACTCCAACAACATTTTCCATTTCACAGCCTCTCATTCTCCACATCTTGTCCCGCCCAAGGAAATGTACCCTCTTCTCTGCTCAACAATATTTCAGGCTATCCCACTTCCCTTCTTGGGCTTCAACAACAAGTTGGCCAAGAAGTCTCAGAGCTTTGTAGCACTTGGAACACAAGGTTGCTCAAGGAATTACAACACCCACTAGCCTATACATGAGGAAAACTACTCCCAACAACTCTCTCACTCAGAGAGAATTTCTTCAACCCAAGCCACCACCTAGGATTTACAGGGTAACCAACTTCAACTTACACTCCAACAAAGGTATGAATGATGGATGTAAGGGTGAGTGAAAGATTGGAAGAATGATGAATGATGGTAAATTGCCTTAATTTCCCCACATTATATTACATGTTCTTATCTTGACACTTGCCAATCTAGGAAATGCCTTTAACTCCACTTAATAATTTAAGAACTTATGATAAAATTGTAACATAAAACTTATGACTTAAAAATAATATTATTTATTTCTTAGCTTAAGCCCCATAACTTAGCCCCCTTTCCTTTTAGTGGAATCCTATGCCATACCCTTTTGTCATACTTGCAATGTATTTTATTAATAAAAATTAATATAATTACATAATACATATATTTAAGCTTCATGACTTAAATCACATAGACACTTTGGTATATATATAACTTAAGTTCAGCTTGATGACTTAAATCACATAGACACTTTTATATATATATATATATATATATATATATATATATATATATATATATATAACTTAAGTTCATCCTAAGGATATTACAATGTGAATCGTATTTAATGGTGGGATTTACATAAAATCTATTCCTACACCATCAAAAAGTAAATCACTCCATTCCAACTAGTTTGGTGGCTAAATATTTGGCAAAACATATTTATTCTTCTATGTTTTGGATTGGTTATTTTTATAAATTTTGTTTATATGTTTTGGATTGGTTAATTTTATTAAAAAAAATAATGTAAGTGCGTTTATGTTTTAATGTATTTTTATATGTTTTGGATTGTTTATTTTTATAATTTGTGTTTAATGTATGAATTTTATTTAATGTATGGGTAATTTTTATAAATTTGGTTTAATGTAAGTGAATTTATATTTTAGTGTATGGATTTTATTTAATGTATAAATTATGTAGAGGAAATTGATTATGGAAATAATGTTTGTAAATTTAATTGGATTTTTGTTATTATTTTATTAATTACGTTGAAAGGTGTATATCTATTGGAGATGGGCACAATTAATTATCTTTTAATCTTAAATTATAATCTGATCGCTACACATTGAAGATGTCGGTAGTTGTCCTCCAAAATCATTGAGTCAGATTTATTGTTGATAACTTCCTTGCATTTATGAATGCAGTTAACATGTTTACTTTTTAACATTTACTTAATCATATTAAGAAATTACTCTAACATCATATGATTGCCACGTTTAAATAATTAAACTTTGAGATTACCACGTTTAGCACGCACTCCTTCAACTTCATTCTTGGAAATTACACGTATTAGACAAGCCAAGTTTCCATGCTATCACGAATTTAAGCAACTGTCCCGGCGTTTCCTCTACCTCGGATTTCCTCAGCTGTAAACCTTTCGGCGTTCACCAGCAGAGTTAGCGGCTGTGCTAGTATTATTATGTTTTATAATTGCATATGAAATCAGTTATATTGATATTGGATACCAAATTAATTTATACTTAGAAAATCTTGTTTTTTTTCACCAAGAAAAATAACAGGAAACTCACCAATACTTCTTTAAATTTGTGAATGGTAAAGGTGCTAAACAACAACCCCAAGAATACAAGACTTGAACTCGTAACTTCTCCCCGTACAGAGAGAATGTGCCCACGTCTCACCAACTATGTTATACCAACAAAGAGAAAAAATTCAATTATGTAAATTCAAAATTAAACACTGCATTATGGAGCTTTGTACAAGTCAGTGGCCTTCCTGTCCTCCTCTGGATGATATACAATTAAGTACATTGCTTTTTGGATCCTAAAATAATAATAGTTTGACACCTATTCCGTCCAGTGCACCCATATTTTGTCCTCTTGGTATTCCAGGATGTCTCCCACCATAGTTAATGGCATGGAATCAGAAGTGGCTCAACTACTCCAATAACACTTTTTTTTTTATTGGCCGTCCATCCATACGGTGGCCAAAGCTGCAATTGAATGAACTTTACGTGACGAAAAAATAAAGGTCAGAATTAGTGAGCATGAAATTGCGAAATATATTAAAATTTTTATTCTGTCTCCACCTTTCCTTGTATTCTCATGTACGCAGATCGACACTATATATTTTTTCATAATTAATGAAATCCTATCTTGATACCGTTGTCGTCGCATCAGACCAGATTAGTGAGCATGAAATTGCAAAATATATTCAGATTTTATTCCGTCTCCACCGTTCCTTGTATTCGCATGTATGCAGATCGCCACTATATATATTTCATAATTAATGAAATTCTACGATCACTTATTATTAAATGCAAAAAGATTGGGAGATATTTTGTGTTGTCTGAGTATTTATTTATTTCAATATTCTATTTTGATTGTAAACTACGGAAACGTGGATTTGAGAAATATTTTTTGTGTTGTCTGAATGTTTATTTAAATATTTTATTTTGATTGGAATCCAGATAATCATGGATCTGTAAGTGATCAACCTTTAGATTTACGTTTCTGATGATTCGAGATTTTTAAAATTCTTCATTCATTTCTATCAACTATTAAAAAAAATAAAAATTGACAGGTTTAAAAATTCTTCATTCACTTTTATTTATTATTAAAATTATTATTTTTTTTAATATTCATTCACTTTTATTTATTATTATAATTATTTCTAAATTTTTCATACTATGAAAAATAAGAATAATTATACACCTTTCCCATTAAAATTACAACTGACATGACATGTAGAATTTCATTACTGATACCATCTTATTCTTATTCTTAACAGTGATGGCAATGATGATGTCTCTCTTGTGAGGAATAATTATATTGGATAACCACCACCACCCTTGGGATTCTTGTGCCTGGGTCTCTCCCCTATATTATACCTTTATTGTTGTTGTAGTTATCTTTGAATCTAAGCATGCACAACTATAAACATAAACATTATTGAAGCCAGCTCTGAGATCTATGTATACCAAATTCAACTCTGCTTTATGGAACTTTGTGCAAGTCAATGGGATTCTTGTCCTCCTCCGGATGCTATACAATTCGAATTAATTTGCATTATCGTCTCGTGAGTTGAGAATAATAATAACCGTGTTGCAACGTTCTGTTCACATACTTTTTGTTGGAATCCATGGTGCCTCCAGCATAAAATTATTCGGGCCTTAGTGACAAGTAGTTGGCTCAGAACTCTGTGCCCGTCAGACTGTGATATGTTTTTTTATCAGCCGTCCAAACGGTTGCCAACGATGCAAATGCATGGACTTTAGGTGACAAAAAAGGTGATACAAAAGCATAGAAAAGGTACTTTGAATGCACTCAGATTGCATTATAAAAAGAATTATGAAGAATGAATTCTGATCTTTAGGCATTTTTGGTAGTTGAAACTTATTATTATTATTATGATAAAGTTTGATTTTATAAAGGTATAGAGATTGGATTGGATTGGACTGGACTATAAGAAGGATATATTTGTTTTTTTAGTTTATTTGTTTGATGATGATGATGATAGGTTTTAAGAGCGTAAGTGAATATTTGTAATTACTTTTAATTTGGTTATAGATTGGATAATCTAAGAGAAAGAGTTTAGTGTAACAAAGGTGACACACTCTTCAATCCCATGGCGTTTTAAGAATAGATCAACCCCTAGTTTCACTATGGAGCTAGTGAGAATTTGTTCTTATCTTAGTAATACTTATTTTTATTTTTACACTTGTCAAAACAAAGAGATAATCTTGATCTTCTAGATTAGGGTTGATTACATCCTTATAATATCTTAATTTTGTTTTCCTCTAACTTTTTATCACCACATTTTCTCCTTAAACTATCACCACATTTTCTCCTTAAACTATCACCACATTTTCTCCTTAAACTTTGATTTAAGGATATTTTTAATAGTATCCAATTGTGAACTTGAAAAAATTAGGCACATAGAGAATAGCACACAATAATAAATTGTATTACTTACATTAAACATAAATACATCAGATATATATAGTTGGAGTGAGATCCAACTTATTCCTCTCTTGGAGGGAGAGGTTGAGAGAATATCTCAACTTCCTCCAGCTAACCAAATCCAATCCCTAAACTCTAGTAGTGGGATTAGGCATTATCTCTAACACCCCCCGTTAATGCCTACATTACATTACGTATAATACTTAATCACAATTACCAAAAATTACAACACTTTAACTTTCGTCTGTCTGGCCTTCATCAGCTCCTACACCCGCTCCGATGCCTCCGGACTGTGCTCTTTCTCTTTCTCTTCTTCGAGCTTACCATTCAACTCATTTAAAGCATAAATGCTTCAGACCATCATTCATGAACTTGTACAATGGACAATTTGACAACTCGGCTCATCGAGGCTTTTGTGATAAAAGATGTCAATTATTGATGCATTCTATGAACATGCCTCCATCTGTCAGATTTTTGCTTTCGGCTATCCTTCAGTGTCTAGAAGAGCAGTTTGGATACGGAATGTCCTCAACATTCAATTATACAAGGTGACTTCCAATAAGAATAGTTGTTCTTGAAACCGGGGCTGCCAGCTTATATCAAGATACAAGAGTTCCTACTTTCTTTTACATAAACACATAAACATATACACAACTTTAAGCACACCACACCTCACACCACTCCATAAGACAATGAATTTCAAACATAGATTTATAGCTACCATCTATGATTACATTCGCCCTGTGACAGCAGAAACAACAAACACTAAAAGAAATATAATAAGAACTTCTAAATGAAAAGACAACATGTCTAAGACAACTGGGATTGTGGCTGCCATGTGTGCCACTTCATCAAGCGGAGGATTCATGGCAGAATGCAGAAAGTATTCAAAACAGATTTGAAAGACGAAAAGTAACGATATTGTGGATCTGAATCTGCATTGATGTACAGGGAGTGTAGTCTTCGAACTTGGATAGACAATGCACCAGAAATTACTCTGCACCCATCGACAAATTTCACCCTTTTCGGCTATCCACTATTGTTCATACAATTGATTTGGTGGCTTTTCTCGACCTATGCGCTTTGATTCGATGGATGCTCTTTTATACAGTGGGTGACTATTGAATTTGGGCGAATTTTCCATGCACAGTGATGGCTTCTGCATGCACACGGTTACTCCCTCAATCTCATTCACTTCTGCAATGGATTACTCTTTTCTCCCTGTTGCGGGTTTCTCATCCAGGGCATTTACGTCCTCCATTTCTTTAAGAGCCTCCTCTTGCTCTAATGAAATTTCCTGGTCTCCTTCATAATAACTACAGTAATCATCCTCTTCCTCCTCATCAAAGAAAAATACATAGTTTGCTATTGTAAAAATTCCCATGTTCAAAACAATGATTACCTTGTACAGGATTCAACAACAATTTATGTGACAGATGATGGCTAAAATAGATGATGGCTAAAACAGACGGCTCCAGCAACAGATCTATACAGACGGCTCTGATTCCTCGGATTCAATGCACAGGAATTACTCCTTGCAGATGGCTTTCTTTTCCACATGCACATACCATAGTGCAATGATCTCTTCTTATCTCACACAACAGTACCTTTGCCCAACCAGCAATCCGGGAGTCAATCTTGCGGCGACAATCAATCTTCACACAGCGGATCTCCTTCACTAGCGGCGTTTGGCAACGTTTCTGGGCAGCAATCCTATTATGCGCAGGCGTACTTTCTAGGACTGATGATAGTTCTCCTCCTCTCTTTCTGCTATGCAAATGACGCTCTGATACCAAATTGTGAACTTGAGAGAATTAGGCACACAAAGAATAACACACAATAATAAATTGTATTACTTACATTAAACATAAATACATCAGATATATATAGTTGGAGTGAGATCCAACTTATTCCTCTCTTGGAGGGAGAGGTTGAGATAATATCTCAACTTCCTCCAACTAACCAAATCCAATCCCTAAACTCTAGTAGTGGGATTAGGCATTATCTCTAACATATCCTTATTCTGCAAAATGGTCTCTTCTATGATTCCCCGTTGTCTTAGCCAAGACTCGACATCTTTATGTCACTTGATTCAAAGGTGGTTACCACAACAATTTTAGGAAGGTCTCTTGACTTCCATGTTGTTTAACTTGTTCTTATACATTAGGTATCTTGTCATAGCTATGCTCTCAATGGAGGAAACCCTTGCCTCTAAGAGGAGAATAAAAAAAGGCTTATTTCCTTTAATTTTGAGATTATAGGTTATAAAATTCTTTTGGATTTACTCTATCTTTCTTAGGATTCACTAGATATACTACATGCATCATGAGACTTGGCATCTCGAGACTTCACATCCATATAGAATAAGCTTTACATCCCCCAAAAATCAGAGAGGAGCTTCTTCTTATCCCAAATCCAAAGGCTGGCTAATTTACAATTTTTTTCAATCCCATAATAAGCTTTCCATCCCCCAATAATCATTTTCTCAATGCTATAATTACAACTTAGATTGTGGTGAATATAGATTCCAAAATATTTGTATGAAGTCATTTCCTCCAAATTGTTGTTGTCATATATGAAGGTATCATAAGTGATCTTATCGGATCTAATGATCATAACCTTAATCTTTTCAGTATTAACAATCGTAACCATTTTTAATTGCTTTCCAAGATCATGAAGACTCCAACATTAAATGTAAAAAAATACAAAATTTGTCAAATACAAAATTTGTCAAATAAATAATCATTCATTCGTAAAGAAACATCTCTATCTCCAACTTTTTTTATTATTTATTAAATTGCAAAGGAAACTCGACACAATTTATTTATTTGATTGCATATGGTGTAATAATGAAAAGTCCAAAAGATCTTGAACGATTGCATATGGTGTGATAATGAAAAGTCCAAAAGATCTTGAACGTTGGCTATACTAATTGCAACAACCAATCTTAATTTAATTGGAACCTCATGCAATCACACGGGGCAACAAAGTCAAAGTTGAACTTTACTGCGG